>PVJI01001751.1:0-62638 GCA_004026765.1 Micronycteris hirsuta
ACAGCACTTAGAGATGGGTGCAGGGCACCAGGTGACAATGAGGGGTTCTCTGGTCTCCTGCTGTGGCGCAGGGGACCTACCCTGAGGGGTCTTGAAAAGATGATTACTCTGAATATTCAAAGGTATGTTATCTTAGATGCAAAAAGACCATAGACAGGCTCAATTAAGGCAAAGACTGATCTTGATCAAGGAAGATACTGGCCTAGTACGGGACTACCACCATGGCCCGCTTTTAGTTAGGAATTTGTATGTTCAGTCCATCCCATGTGGTTATTTCCGGTCTCTGGGTTGCTGAGGCCACCATGCGGGCCTCCCCAGAGCTTGTAAGGTCTAGTCAGCAGCCCCTTTCTCATCCAAACCTATATCCTCAGCAATCTGGGCCAACCTGGGGCTTAGCTCACCCTCCATCATCTGCATGGGAATAAGTAGACTTGGGTACCCACATCCAAGAGAGCCATAAACATTTGAGTCTCCCCTCCCCTGCCTGAAGTCGCCCAGAACACTCAGCCTTCTTCGCTGAAACAGCCGGAGTTGGGAGAGAGACAGCTCGGTGCCAGTCAGCCAGCCTTTGAATGTACTCTGTGTTTCACGGGCCTCCCACCACCAGGCTCAACAAACAAGTTTCTAATGTTTTCAATCTGTCCAGTTTTGTGACCTAAATGCTGATGCCATTATTTCAGCTGGACACCCCATCAGCCACAGCCACTCTGCATAGCTTTGGGCTGAGGTGTGGAGTTGATGCTGCATTGCCCGGTCACATTCTTCTCTCTCCACCCACAGGAGAATGTGCCACAACCAAAGTACCATCTGGGTGACCTGTTTTGACCCTGCCTTTTCTAGCCCAGCCTCATTTAACAGAGGAGAGTGAGAGACCCTCCTCTGCCCTCACACCCTCACCACCACCTAAGTGAGATCATTTTCTGCCCGGTCACAGGGAGTCGTCTTATGTCCGGTAACCCTCCAGTGAGGGTGCTTGTCCTTTCTCTGTCGGAGTGCCATGTTCCTATCCGCATCTCAGCTTTGTCACCACCACAGGCAGGCGCTGTGAAGGGTCTGGGATCTCACCCTACTGGCAAGTTACAAATTAGCCTGTTACTGTTCCTGGGATGCAGGCAGAAGACTCTGTTACTCTCGGCAGCCAGCAGCACGAGCAGGCTCGTGATGAGCATGAGACGTTTTCCGTGTGCCCTGACGTCCCATGGAGGGCATGCAGGTAGGCCCAGTTGGACGCTGAGGTGGATGCAGCAGGTCTGTGACTTAACTGAGCAACAGTGAGCTGTGGAACCTACACCTTGATGGTGAGTGGTCTGCAAGGTGGCTCTTTGGTAAGAGAGGTTACTTTCCCCTCAAGGTGGCTCGCTGCAAACACAGCCCTGAGAAACAGCCCAGGGGAAGAGCAGTCAGGGCCTGCTCCTCGGCCCATCCATGGGGAAGCGCAGGAATGTGCAGCGTCCCTGCCGACTGACCTCTCAACCCGTGTGCTGGTTAAGATGAATTCTCTGGTTTCAAGGAAGGAGACAAAGAGAATACAGATCAGCATGGTTGAAGCAGCTTTCCAACCCCAAAGCTACTTGAGTTCTGAACCTACCTGGGAAAACCTAGAGAGAAACATACTCACCTGCAGCCATTAGGGAAGATCAGGGTTCCCTTGAACGTTCCCCATTTAAAGGAATTAAACTTCCAGCCTCCTTCTGAGGGTTTAAGCTACTCTTCTTTTTGAAAAAAAGTATCATGGATTATTTGATACATATAAGAGACTATAGTTACAACTATTGAAGCATAATAAAACCAACAACAATGAACCTATCACTAAACTGAACATTTATATCCTCACAATACCCCTGAAGCTGTCTGCGGGTTCCTCCCGATGCGTTGAATGAACCCAAACAGCTAAAGCTGGGCTGGAATTGACCTCGTGTCCTGGAGCCTATGGGAGGTAGCAAATCTTTTGAGTTCTTCCAAGGGGAGATGTTTTAAAATCCCAACTGAACACCATGTGCACTAGTGTCTTTAGCTACTATGACCTTGGGTTCTGTTCCACAGTATATAGCACCTGAACAAAAAGGATAAATGAAAGAAATAAAGCAAGAAAGGACAGTGTTGGCTTTATAGACAGTCTTGTGGTGAAAGGGAACCCAGAATTGGAGTAGGCAGTGAAGAGGAGAGGAAAGCAGGCAACTCTGTGTCTGCGGGCAGCAGGATAAGCAACCAGAGTTGGTTCAAGAGCCAGAAGTGTCAGGGGACTTACCCAGGAAGTGCCGTGAAGCAAGGAGGTAGAACAACCACAAGTTCACCCCCAGTGGGGGCCACAGGAAGGCTGCAATGACCTAGCTCCTGTGCTTGCATTCACCGTCATCTTCCCCGGCCCCACTGCCTGCCGGTGGCCTCCCCCTGTCCTGCACCTGTAATCATTCTCCTGTGGTTCAATTGTTTTTCAGTTTGGTAAAACCCACATAATGTAAAATTTACCATTTTAAAGTGTACGATTCAGTGACATTTATTATATTTACACTGTGGTGCAACCATCCCCACTATTAAATTCCATTAACATTATCATCAGCCCAAGAGGAAACTCCGTACCCATTCAGCAGTCACCTCCCATCCTCCCTCTTCCCCAGGAACTGGCAGTCACTAGTCTGCTCTCTGTTCCTGTGGCTCTGCCTGTTCTGGACATTTCACATACATGGACTCATATAACATACGGTCTTCTGTGTCTGACTTCTTTCACATGGCATAGTCTTTTCAAGGTCCATCTGTATTGTAGCCTGTGTCAGTATTTTATTCCTATTTATGGCCAAATAACATTACATTGTATGGACATACCACATTTTGCTTACCCATTCAGTGGTTTGTAGAAATTAAGGTTCTTTTCACCTTTTGGCTCTTCAGAATAGTGCTGCCATGGAAATTCTCGTACTGATTTTTGTTCAAACACTTGCTTTTCAGTTCTTTTGAGTGTATACCGAGGAGTGGTACTGCACGATCATATAATAATTTTATGTTAACTTACTGAGGAACCACCGAAATGTTCAAAATGGTACCAGCCTGCTAGTATCTTTCTCTACCAAAGTTGGAAGAGAGGAAATAATTTGACTGCATCATGAAGGATTGGGTATACCTGCAAAGAATATAATGAGTCACTTGGTTTTTAAGGAGGCTGCTAAAAATGTTCAGCAAGTCTCTTTAAAGGGGGGGGGGGCAAGGTATTAACATGTCTGGAATCACTCCGAGGAGTTAATGACAAAACTCTTCAGACTTAATTTCCTGTCTACACTGTAGGTTCAGGCATGGTAGGCAATGTAAGTAAAATAATTAAGAAAGGTTGTTGGTACCATAGGCACTTACTTCTACAAAGACAAACAAATGACAATGAAAGGTCAAGCCCCCAAGTGGATGCTTGGCTCCCCGCCCTCCTTGCCGACAGTGGGTCCAGGACCCTCCACACTCCATTCCCCATGGAGCACATGCCGGTGTTAGCTTTGTCCACAAACTTCAGTGAGACCCATAAATCCAGTTACAGACTGGCAGAACAATTTTCTCTTTCTTTTCCTCCCTCAACTATAACTCTATTTTCATAAATCTGAACAGAGTGAATTTTAATTCATATTCAGTTCATTGTTGCTTGAGCAAGATGGGCACCTTATTTTTAACTCAGTAAAGCATTTACTGAATGTCTAGTGTATATAGAGTTGGGGACACTCAGTAAAGCATTTACTGAATGTCTAGTGTATATTAAGAGATTATACGGTAGCTTTAACAATTATTTGTTTTCCCTAGAAATCTTCATAACATGTACACATGCACATGTACCCCTCATTTTTCCTAAAAGGATTTTAGGTAGGCTGCTGGTAAGTGTTTAGACTTTTCCCATGTGTCTTGTTTCTACTTTATTTTCTTCCCTAAGACAATTAAGAACGTAGGGCAGCAGGGAGAGAAAGAGGAGCCCCGATAAACATGCTCGGTGTTTAACATAAGGGGGAAATGCCAAGTGTCTTTATTCTTGAATACATTTACGAAATGCAGAGTAATAATGAATCCACATTTTAAGAAATGTTTTAGTTGACATAATTTTAGATTTGCAGAAAAGTTGCAAAACTAGTGCAGAAAGTTTACATGTGGCCGTGTCTGGCAGATGCTAACCATTTACAGTGATCAAAACCAGGAATTTAGCATCGGTATAATACCACTGCTGGTTGAACTACTGAGCTTTCTGGACTTCACGAGTTGTTCTCATACTGCCCCTTCTATGTTCCAGGATGCAGTCCAAGATCGTATATTCACGTATTGTTGTGTCTCCGTTTCCTCCGTCTGTGATGCTCCTCATTCCTTCCTTGGCTTTCACTTAAGAACTTTTGATGAGTACTGGTCAGTTACTTAGAAATTCTCTCATTTTGGGTTTTTCCAATGTTTTCTCATGATTAGATTGATATTGTGGGGTTTTTTTGGCATATTGTTCTTAAACCACAGAATACTACTGTGTCTTTGCCATTGCATCATATCAGAGACTCCCGATGATGTGTTGCATAAGGTATTTCTGGTGACATCAGTTTTGATCTCTTGGTTAAAGTGGTGTCCACCAGTTTCCTCTGCTGTGTAGTTACTATTTTTTCTTTTCTAAGTGGTGAATACTTTTGGGAAGATACTTTAAGACTGTTAATATCTTGCTTCTCCTCAATCTTTTGCCCACTCATTTTAGCATCCATTGGTGAGGTCTTACATGCAACAATTATTACTGTGGTGTTTGTCTAATTGCAATTTTTTTATCTCCTTCATTTTATCTATATTTATTCATTGAAATACTTTATCTTTTCCATATATTTATTAATTTTTTTACATGAATATGGTGTTGTGGGCATTATAGTCTATGGTTATAGTCTAGTACCACCATCTTTTATTTTATGGCTTAAATCATTTTGGCTATTGGGACCTCCTTCCACTTGGCTCCTATGTCCTTTTGACACACCCCATCTTTTGTTGAATACTTGCTTGTTTTCTGTTTTCCTAAGATATTCACATATATTTGCCCTGCCCCAAGCCTGGAATTAACCACTTATTCAAGGGGTTCTGATTCCTTTTGCTAGAAAATTGCATTTAGAAATCAATATCTGGATTCCAGGTTTGCTCATTGCTCTGTCCATTGTTCCTAGATCCCCTCAGCAGGGACCCGTGTATATGCCAACCACGCTATGCATGCACACACACCTGTTTCTATGTGTACCTGTAGGTATATGTACACGGTGGGGTCAGAAGTAGGGTTACAGTAGTTTATCAAAAAGAATGTAATAATTAACAAATAATATAAGAATAAACTCTGCGGCTTGCATACTCACAACTGTAAACCTACTTTTGACCCAGCCTGCATGCTAAACTGTGAGTTCATACTGATACCTCTGATTCCAATCCAGTATGACATTTCCTTCCAACCCTTCCCCTTCTTTGTTTGCAAGTTCTTTCTCGGATAGAGAGAAGCCTTTTTTAGAGGCTCATGTTCCCTTCCTCCTTGTCTAAGCCAGCCGTGTAGCATCTTCACGTCTTTCTAACTCTGACTCTCTTGCTCCATGTTTCACTTGTAAGGAACCCTGTGATTACATTTTGCCCATCTGGGTAATTCCAGATAATCTCCCCATCTCAAAATCCTTTAGTTCATCATATCTGCAAAGTCCTTGTTTTCCATGTAAGATAATGTATCCCCAGATTCAGGATATGGATTTCTTGTGGGGTGGGGAAGCCATTCTGCCTACCACAGGTACTTATTATTTCTAATATTTACTATTATAAACAGTGCTACAATGAATAACCTTTGCTTTTATATTTTTATACTGTTGGAGGTATATCTTCCAGGTAGAATTCTAGAAGTAGGATTGCTGGGTCAAAGGCAGGTGCCTCTTTGTGTAGCATTGCCACAATTCCTTGCCTAGGATGTGACTACCACCACGATCCACTTTTAGTTAGGAATTTTTATGTTCAAACCACCTTATTTGGTTACTTTAGGTCTTTGAGTTTGTAAATCCCACTGTAACTGAGCGGACATACAGCTATTGCCCTCTTCCCTCCAAGAAAAGCACAGCTGTTATCTTGCCATTGTTATGCAAAGTATCTTAAATGCTGTATCATCCACTTTCACCTTCCTCCAATCAAGCTTTGAGGGGGATACTATGCTATCTTCAGGAGACCCCTGCTCTGCACCCAAATACACCACTATGCAGGCCTCCCCCAGCTGAGCTTTCAGGTTTAGTATGTGACCCCTTTGAGGGTCACACATATTACTCAAGCAAAAACGACAAGGAGGCCCTACTTTATGTTACTTAATTCAAGAAATTCTAGGCATTCTGTAAAAATTATAAAATGCCAAACTTCCTTTCTCAGTTCAGGCATTTAACCACCAACGTAAACCCATATTGAAATACCACTATTTGTCTTTGGGTTCTCCCCTTCCCTTTCTCCCTTTTACTCACTTTTCTATGTAAGGATTAATATGACCAATGTCATCAAACCCAGGGATTCCCAAAGACTGAGCCACCAGTTAAGGCACGTTACTTCAGAAGCACCTGATCAGAGTCTCGAAAAATGCAGATTTTTGGACACCACCCATGGAGATTTTGAATCAGGATGTCTGGGGTACTGCCTAGATGTTTCTCTGTTTTTAAAGTTCCCCAGGGGATTCTCATGTGCAGCCAGGTTTGGGAACCACTGATCTGACTCCAAAACATGAGCCTGCTCTTTCCTTCTGCTACTGACTATATTTGAGGAGATGAAACCTCATCTGAGTCAATGCAAGAACTGCTGATTTCTTTTACCTGAGATTACATTCTGATGTCTCCTCCACTGGGGCCCAGCAATGCCTCTGCTTCCCCAAATCTTAAGGACAAAAGACATTGGTTCTGGCTTTAGGAGGTAGATTCCCTCTTCATTTAGTCCTGTGAACATGTTGTCGTCCTGATCAGCCCTGGTTAGGGAGTCCCTGGTTAAAATAGCTATATAATATTGTGATTTACTTTTTACTTTTTGAATCCTCACCTGAGGATATGTTTATTGATTTCAGAGAGAGGACGGGGGAGAGAGAGAGAAACACTGATGTGAATGAAACATTGATCAGTTGCCTCCTGTACATGCCCTGGCCGAGGATTGAACCCGCAACCTTTTGGTGTGCAGCATGACACTCCAACCACCTGGGCCACCTGGCCAGGGCATGACACTATGATTTATAATAAGACATATATATTTGTTTTTGGTTTTTTTTGGTCTCCATTTCTGGTACAGAGTTCCTAAAACCCTTAGAATTTCCTAAAGGGTTAGAGGTATAAATGTACCTTTCATTATTTTAATGAGGTAACACAGCTGGACACACCTAAGGTAGGGGACTGGTTGCTAGAAGAACCAACCATGAGATTAGAGGGTTGGAACTTTCAGTCCCACCCCCTGACCTCCTGGGAGGAGATAGGGGCTGGAGATGGAATCAATCACCAGTGGCCGATGATTTAGTCAGTCACAGCTATTAGTGAAGCCTCCATATGAACATGAAAGGGTTCACAGAGAGTCCGGATTGGGGGATGTGCCATTGTGCTGGGCCCAATCTTCGTTGCTCGGGAAGTACCTTAGTTTGGAATATTGCCACATGTATCTCTTCATCTGGCTGGTGATTCAAATCCTTTACTATCCTTTTTAATAAATCAGTAATCTACTAAGTAAATGGTTTTCCTTAGTTCTGTGAGCAGCTCTAGAGAATTAATGGAACCCAAGGACAGGGTTGTGGAAAGCTTCCGTCTGTAGCTGATCAATCAGCAGCACAGATCGCAATCTGGACTTGTAATTGATGTCAGAAGTGGAAAGCAGTCTTGTGGGTCTGAATCCTCAGCCTGTGGAATCTGATTCTATTTCCAGAAAGATAGTGTCATAATTGAGTAGAATTGTGAGACATACAGAGCTGGTGTCCAAAAGTTGCTTCATTGGTGGTCTGGGAAAAATCCACCCCACACACGGACACTGGAATTGGGTGCAGAATTTCTAGCTGGCTCTGGGGATCCTTTGGTGCCAAGTTGCTGGGGCCATACCAGGCTCATCTTACAGTCAGCCCAAATGTCTGGGTCCAGCAGAGATGAGCCAGGATCAGGAAAAAGCAGAGACTTTGGGAAGCACATAGACTATTTAGTGCCGTAGGACCATCTGCCTTGCCCTTCTCCCCCAGCTATCTGAAAACGAGGTCAGGCCTGAGTTAGCATTAAGCAGTAGGTGCATCTCAGGCACTTACACATTTTTTGTGTTTCAGAACTGCCTGAAGGAACAGAGACCCACTGGGGCAGGAAACATAATTGCACACAAGTATCTAGCCAAGTCTGAGGCTAAGATCACCATCCAGAGTGTGGAAGGGACTAGAACAAGGAAGGACCAGGATGCCAGTTGGGGCTGTGTCTCTTTCTCATTTGCTTCTTTCTTCATTTACTCTCTGAAGAACTCCTCTGGGCTACACGGTTAAAGACGCTCTCTGCCTTTCCACATACACATCAGCTTCCACAGTTACATTCTGTACTTTCTTTCACATGAAGTAACTAACCTGTTATCTCTTAGATCCATTTCAAACATAGGAGGAAGAGAATCTTGTAGGCTTGGGGTCAAATGCCCAGGGGGTTTGGAAGTAAGGTGACAGAGCACAGATATGGCCACTCAAAACCAATTTTTATGATCTGGAGAAGTTTCTAGAGAAGAGGTGGATCATTGTGCCCTAACAAGACACAAAGGTGTCCTTTTACCTTGGATGGGGAGGAGAGGGCAGGTGCCTGCCCTTGTGCTCTAAACCAGAGCTGCTACAGTGGCAGAACCCTTTATGAGGATCTGAACTGCAGTTCCAGCCCAGGGCTGTCGTCCAGGCCCAGGCCCTCGTCAGAGGTGTCTGCTTCCTTCCCACTACCGCTCTGAGTCAAGTTTCAGAGTACTGTTCCCTTTCTGAGGGTTTCCCTGCTTCTCCCTTTGTCCAGAAGGGCACCCTAGAAAGCCAGCTTTCATTCTGTGTCACCCACCACTCCCAACTGCTCAGTGGGCCAACAAGCAGTCGATTTATAGGTAGGTTCATGACACAGGATATGGCTGCTTCAGGAAACTGAGTCAGCCAATCAGATGCTCGAGGCAGAAGCAGTTAGGAGGTTATGAGACTCATCACAGGAGACGTGATGTTGAGGCAGCACAGACTCAGAGCAAAGTCAACAAGGAGGGGAAAAAAAGGTTCAGACCAGAGGGAAGGAATGAGGAAATCAGCAGCGAGAGGTCACCAGGTTTGAAAGGCAGAGAGCAGTAGAGGCAGAGGGAGAGACAGCTGCATGAGGCAGCAAACAACACAGCTGGTGCCAGCAGTATCTTGCTTCTGAGGTTTGAGGATTCCAGAGCCCCATCCATCCTTAAGCCACTGAATTTGTTGAGCAGACTGAGTTCACTGAGATGTTTTACTTTTCTCGTGACTGTTGTCAACAATATTCTGTCAAACCTCCCAGCCCTGGGGGAAGAGAGTGAATTGCATCATGATCTCAGTTCAGTTTCATAATGTGCAGGTCACTTGTTGTGGCTCAGTCCAGTGCCATGTTTCCTAATAGCTTCTTGAGACGTAACTCACACACCATACAACCCGCCCATCTGAAGTGCACTGTCCAGTGGTTTTCAGTATATGCAGAGGTGAGCAACGATGACAAAGTCGGCTTAAAAACATCTTCATCACACCGAAGTGAAACCCCATACCCTTCACTAGTCCCCCTCTAACTCCCCTCATACCCCCCGTCCTAGGCGACCATCATTATTTTCTGTCTCTGTGGATTCGTCTCTTATGGACATTCCATATAAAGGGAATTATATCACATGTGGTCTTTGTGACTGGTTTCTTGTGCTGAGCACAGTGTGTCCAAGGTTCATCCACTCCGTAGTGTGTGTCAGCACTTCCTTCCTTTGCAAGGCTGAGTTATATCCCAGTCTATGGATACACCAAAATGTATCTGTCTGTTCATCAGTTGCTGAAAAGTTGAATTCTTTCTGCTTTCTGGCTATTATGAATAATGCTGCTGTAACCATTCATGTACAGGTTTTTGTGGGGACAATGTTTTTTCCCCCTGATCTACACCTCAGAGTGGAATGCTGGGTCATATAGTAACTCTATGGTTAACATTTGGGAGAACTGCCAGAGTTCAGTCACATTTGAAATTCCAGTCGTATATCCTTTTCCGACCTCCTCGTCCTTCTCCCAGAACAGGCTAAACTTTTGGCTGCCCTCTTGGAGTGGGGGAGGGTCGTATCCCCAGGCTCCATCTGCTTCTGTCTCTGGTCAGCAACTTGCTGAGGGTCCAGGACGGGACCTCAGACTTCCTTCCTCTGCTTCATCTGCAGTCACAGAAACTGTTGTGGTCTTCAGTGGTCGCTGAGGGCACAGGGACCTGGAGTGCCCCCATTTTCTTCACCCCTGAAAACAGCTCTACAGCTCTTCACCGCCACCCCCCCTCCACCCTAGGAGGTTCAGCGAACCTCCCCACTCAGAAACGCGGGCAAGAAGCAGATACTCAGCTCTAAGTAAGGACACTCTCAGGCTCCGGGGATCTTTATCTCGCATCCTCTTCTCCCCAGGAACAAGCGGGAAAGAGGACAGTGTACGTTCCCTCTAGGCCCCTAGAACCTCCTCCTTGTCTCGAATCCCTCACTTTTATTTTTCACTGTTAAAGGCCAGTGGACGGGTTCAACCTCTCCACCCCACTCTCTCCCCTGCTCTCATTTCCTGACCCAGTGCCATACCTGGGAGACTCACTTGAGGAATTAGACCTTACTGAAATTTGGAAGTTATGACTTCGGTAACTTTTTTTCTCAACACAGAGCTATCTCCCCAGTTTTCTTTCCTGTTCAGTAACCTGGGGGATGCTGGGATAGGAATCAACCTAATCAGTAGCTTACATCCACCTACTCAAGTTACAGTAAACCACCCTCTATCTGATTCCCTTTCAGGATATGAACTACACCCCACCCTCCTTTCTTCTTAAAAACAAACGACCACCTCAGTGGCTCTAGCTAGACTCTCTATCCACACCTTCCCTTCCCTCAGGTTAAGGACAGGCCATCCTTAGCATGGGCTGACCATGACTCAAGGAAGGCCAATTTCAGGGTGGCCCCCGTGTGGACCCCTCCCTCCTCTCTCCCCTCTGGCTGTCTATGACTTGCTCCCACCTCTGAATCCCTTATCCCCATTTTTCAGAGAGGGGGTCTGCCATCCTTCCCTTTCACCACATTCCAGATAAATGCCTATCAAAACCTCAGTTCCTGCATTTGGGAAGGTTGCTAAGGATGGTTCGAGATAAACAACTAGCTCCTTGTGGTTCTCACCCCTTCCTGAGCTCTTCCTTTTGGCCCATATTCCAGAACTCTGGGTGCATTTCTTTGTCACTCTATGCTGTGGGTTTTTTGGTTTTGTTTTTGTTTTTTATTGTTTTCCCTCCTATAAGGCCTAAAAGAGGACTTATTTTTGGGACCTGAAATAGTTAACACTGATTTAGTACCTGCTATGTGGAAAACACTGTTCTAGGTGCTATATGTGAACATTTACATTGCATTGCATTGCATTGCACTTGGAGGAGAATATTCTGGGAAGAAAATATAGAAATGGCTGGGGTAGTTCTTACCCGACTCTGCCTTGTACTCACAAGGTGATCCTGGTTAAACTGCGTACTCCTGGTGAAGCAGCTTTTTCTTCTATAAAATGGAAGGGGCCTTGCAGACTGGTTGTATGCACTGGTAAGATCATTGTTACACTTAATATAGTGCAGTATCTGTGACCTAAGTTCCAATTTGCTGTTATCAATACCATCCTACACACTGTTAAAAACAACATTCATGTCTACGATGATCCTACCCTAAACCTGAATTTCTGTTGAAAAAAACTTAATATGGATCTGGCTTCTGAGATAGACCATCGTAATGCGAATATCATTTTTGAAAATAAATTTTAAGTAAGTTCTGAAAAAAAATAAAAATTAAAAATTCAACTGAGTAAATCTTACTGGCTTTATTCAATTATTCATGAATCCTGCAGTATCCAATTTTGTAAATAGAAAGGGTATCTGAGGAGATGTAAGAAAGGAAAGATTTTCATGGGCAGGAGGGAGCGGGAACAAAAAGATTATACTAGATGAAAAAGCAAACGTGTATGACAAGTCCGCTTTCCTTTAGGCCCTAAAGTCAAGGGGATGGCAGGTCTAGCACACAGATTCTAGTGCTCAGAAGTCAATTCTTGATTGACTGGTTTAAGATTCCATTTGGGTGGAGCCAAAACTATAATGAAGTTAAATCTGGGTTTGGTGACTGGGGGTCATAGCGTAACTGACTCCAACGTTTTGTTTGTTTGTGTGTTTCAGTAATAACTGACTTCATTTCAAGCCTGTTGTCTTGTTTTCATAAACATACATACAATTTAGATATATCTCTCGGTGATCTTCTATGATGAAGGGAACAAAGCTAAATTAAATAAATTAGAAAAAAACATAGTCGTTTAGAAAATTCTTTGGAATGCAGACTGGTGCAGCCACTGTGGAAAACAGTATGGAATTTCCTCAGTAAACTGAAAATGGAACTGCCTTTTGACCTGGCAATTCCACTGCTGGGATTGTAACCAGAAAAGAGACCGGCATTCGGGCTGCCTGTCACTACCAAACACAGTAAGCAATGACAGCAATTGAATCTTTATGGCGCTTTATTCAGACAGCCAGTGATCTGAGAAGATGGTGGGTTTATACCCTAACAGACCATCTTCCCTTCTCTTTGTCCAGGCCAATGTTTTTATACCAGGGGATAAACAAGGTGTGGTGTGGGGCTTTGAAGTTCAGGGGGGATTAGGTGAGCAGCGTCACAATATTCCTGTCCTGGACAGTTAGCTGTTCCCAGGGGCGGGTGGTAGTCTGTCTCTCCCTGGAACACAAAGGCCCATGCCTCCAGTTGTCCCCAGGTGGTAATCTTTAGCGGTGCCCCAGGAGGTCCGCTGTCCTCCCAGGAGCCAGGATGGGCCTGGCCTTATCTGTAGTTTCTGAAACAAAGGCTTAACATATACGTTACTTGCTAGGCTTATATCTTTTTACCTCAAACTAAAATTTCCCAACTCTTGAGTCCCCTATCAGGATTATACCCTAAGAGCCATGAAACACCAATTCAAAAGAACCTATGCACCCCAATGTTCATAGCAGCACAATTTACAATAGCCAAGTGCTAGAGGCAATCTAAGTGTCCATCAGCAAATGAGTGGATCAAGAAACTACGGTACATTTGCACGATGGAATAAATGTTTTCTTGTTGCTGTTGTTTAGCAATATAACTATACATTCCATTACTAATTTTTGAAAACTATTTCCATGTCTTTACAAAAGTAATTTGTGTTCATGGAAAGTTGGTTAGAAAATAAAATAGAAGCAAGAAGAAGAAACTAAAAAATCACCTACAAGTCCTCTACCTAGATGCCCCGTGAACATTTTAGTATCTCCCCCTCCAGTATTTTTTCAAGGCAGATTTATGAGGCAGGAAAACATGCTGAGATACTAGTTTGAGTTTTATTTGGGCCTTGTTGTAAAAACACCTAGGGCCTTGTTGCAAAAACACCTTTGTTTTGAATTGAGTCTTTTCTCCTAAACCCATGTTTATGAAGAAAGAGCCCAGAGGAAAAGGTGAAGAGAGTGAGGAGGAGTGAGGGAACTTACCGTATTTGCTGTGTATAATGCACACCCACATTTTTGGCCCAAACTTTCAGGAAAAAAACCTTTTGTTTTAATTAATTAATTAATTAATTATTAATTTATTTATATTTAGAAACAAAACTGATATCATATTCTAGGGCATTATTTTCATACAGATATCATTATTGCTTTCTAGAGTTACACTTTTAACACGTAAGCCTAAATAAAATAATTAAAAACATTTATATAGATACAGAATTAATATACTCATGTAAATGCACATCCTTATTTTTCCCTCAAAAATTTGGGGAAAGAAGTGCACATTATACACAGCAAAATACGGCAGATGAGGTAGGGAAGGGAAACAGTGGCTAGGATATCTCCCTCCTACAAGAGGAGCAGGCACTCCGGTGGGTGGTGCAGGTATGCTCTGTAGAGCTGTGCAGGGAACCGATGCCCATTCCTCAGGCTTCTGTGGTTCCACTACACAGAGGGGCTTTTCAGTGCTGAGACTAAAACCAGGTGGCAAGGGAAGGTCCACTTGAATATAGACCTGGGTGACCAGCCTCATTCCTAACGAGGCAGGCTAGTAAGCCAGGACGAATGGAATAGAGAAATGGAGACAGTTCAATGGCCAAGCAGTTTACAGTCATCTAGTAAATCTCAAAATCTTATCTTCTCTCACCAAGGACACTTAAGAATAAATGGCTTACACTTCTCTTCCCAACCAGAGGGTAAATAGCTGAAATCACACACTCAGAGAGATAGATAACAAAAGTCCAATCAGTGTCATTTGAGGCAACCACCCCCAAGGATGTGAAGTCAGGGGAAAAATCTCATTTTGGCTCATCAGCAAAAAGCTGATGAATATCCTATGGAGATCCTCCCCTAAAATCTTCCCTAAACACCCAGCTTCTAAAATCTTTAAGACAAAGGACCCAGTGGGCTCTCCCTCTCCTCTCAGGAGCGCAACCGTGCCTTTCCCTTCCTCCCGTTCTTCTCCCCAGGCACACTACCTTTGCCCTTTCCCTCTCCCAAGCTCCAAAGGGTTTAGTAACTTGGTTTTTGTAACTTGTTTCCTGAGCCTATGCAGCCCAGCTGGCTCACTTCTACTACCTCTGTAACTTTCTAAATAAACTTTCTCTTATAGAACAGAAGTCCGACCTTGTCCGTAACAACGTGTCAACATCACCAATAATGTTCCCCTACAATCCCCTTGGGCTCATCCAAGTGGAGTCAGCAGAGACGGGACTCTGACGCTCAGACAGTGTGTGTTCTTAACCACATTTCTTTAATGTTTTCTGGTCTTTTCTCCACGTTGCCTCCAAGTCACCTTCTGAAAAAGGTGACTAATTGCTTTTCTTCTGAAAAAGCAGTGTTCTCCTTTCCTCATTCTTTTTACGCCATCCCTCAAACAAGAAGCATTGAAACTTGTCACTACAATGGGAGTGACTGCCTAAATGCCAAGAATAGGTCTGTGTCTGTGCAACAGATGAAAGATTGCTTGATGGCAACTGTTTCTTTCTATGTAAAATTGATAGGGGAACTCAAGAGTGAAAGATTTTAGCCATAGTTGATAGGCTTAATTGATTAATGCATGTGGAAAGCTGTTATTCCAGGAACTGGAGTGCATGACTCCAACCTTTGTGCCCGAGAGGGGTCTGCTAGTTGTGGAGATGGTATCTGAATTGCTGACCAACAGATACAGAAGTACTAGGAAAATTGCCTCCAGACTGCAACTCTTACAGTAACGGGGTGCAGAGCAGGGGGCTCTTGAAAACAGCAGAGTGTATTTCCCACAAACCTTGATTGGGGGAAAGGAGGAAGAGGAGGAGATATTTTGCATAACAATGGCAAGTGAATAGCCGTACCTTTCTTGAAGGAGAGAGGACTGCCTCTCAAGGCAAAAGGCGTACGTGATTCTGGGAGCATTTCAGGGACCTGTGACGATGCCGGGGAGCTTACACAGTGACTACGCCAGAGGCGGGCCGGCCAGCGACAGCAGCGCATCCTCAGAGTTCTTCCTTTGCTGTCTCCTGCCTCAGAGCGATTCTGAAAGCAAAACAGAAACTCGGTAGGCTGGGCTTCAACTCGTTCCTTTATAAGCAGTTGCAAGTTAGAAAGTACTGATGTCATTTCTTCTTGTTTAATTTGCTTATGACCACGGCCACTATCTGGTGACTTTTGGCCATGTGCCTTTGTTCTTCGTGTGTCCCTGCCAGCTAGAAGGAATCCTGGCTTGGCATTACTGGTTGTGGCAGTGATCTAGGTAGCAACCTAGGGTTTTTTGTTTATGTTTTCTTTTTTTTTTTTTTTGGCTGTTTGTTTAGTTCACTTCTAAAAAGGAATCTGATGCAAAGAGCAACTTTTATTGTTTTCTTTTTCTTTTTTTTCTTTGCCTGAGGAGCAAGTACCAGGTCCTGAAGTGAGTATCGAATGGGTTGACATTCTCTGGTACTTTGAGTTGGTGTTGTAAAAAATGAAGAGGCTGCCACAGTAGGGTAAGTGTGGACGCACTTTCTCTCCACATCATTGGAGGCAGGAGAAATTCTGCTTCAGATACTGGGCTCAGGGGCAGAAACAAGCTAATTTCCTGTTTGCAAAATAACAGGATTTCTCTTGTTTGTCCTTATGCTTATTATTATTGTTGGGTGGTTTTATGAGGTGAGCTATTCGGTTGGCCAACAAGTTCATTGTTTGTTTTTTTCTGTAAGATGGTTCTAGTAACAGTTGTCTTTAACTTCATTGGAAACAACTTTGTTAGATTGTGTTGTGACAGCTGTCATATTGGCGTGCATTTTTGTGTATTTTTTTAAAATTTGTAAACTGACTATATTTTCATACTATCTTCCCGTAAAACCCTATTTTACATGTTTATAGTAACAGCTACGATACCACCGTTTATCTTTATTTTAACTTAACATATTATCAGAGACATTTTTAAGGTGTAGTTTTCATAGTGATATTTTAGTTATTTCTTTTGTGTTTTAAAAAGTTTCTTTGCCAAACCACATTGAAACATTTCTTTAATTCATTTTTCTATTTCATTTCTCAAAGACACATGGAAATGCTAATAAAGTTCCTAATCATCATCTGATAGCTAGTTGATAGTTTAGTTGATCATTATCTGATACAGCCACTAGTTGACACTTAATTTGCTTGTGTAGCCTAATTGCAGTTTTATCAGTTTTAGAAAAGGACATCCTGAAAATAACTTGCAGACCCTACTGTTGTCCTCGCAAATCTGTATGTCCAGGAATACCAGGGTTGGAGCCACTGACTTAGAGTCACCTCTCACAGGCATGTTTCTGATGTATGATCATTTTTTTTGTTTTTTAAAAAATATATTTTATTAATTATCTTATTACAGTTGTCCCAATTTATCCCCTTTCCCCGCTCCACACAGCACCCCTCCCCATTCCCTCCAGCAATCCTCCCTCCCTTAATTCATGTCTATTGTCATGCATATACATTTTTGGACTTCTCCATTTCCAATACTATTCTTTTTTTTTTTTAAGATTTTATTTATTTATTTTTAGAGAGAGGAGAAGGGATGGAGAAAGAGCAATGTATGGTTGCCTCTCACATAGCCCTCACTGGGGACCTGGTCTGCAACCCAAGCATGTGCCCCGACTGGGAATCGAACCAGGACCCTCTGGTTCCCAGCCCGCGCTCAATCCACTGAGCCACACCAGCCGGGCCTTCCAATACTATTCTTAACATCCTCCTGCCTATTCTGTACCTACCAATTTGTATTTCTTAATCCCTGTACCTTTTCCCCCATTCTGCCCCATCCCCCTCCCAACTGATAACCCTCCAAATGATCTCCATATCTGTGAGAGATAGATATGTTCGGTTTCTGTTCCGCTTGTTTGCTTAGTTTGTTTTTTAGATTCGATTGTTGATCGTTGTGAATTTATTGCCATCTTAACGTCCATAGTTTTGATCTTCTTTTTCTTAAATAATTCCTTTTAACATTTCATATAATAATGGTTTGGTGATAATGAACTCCTTTAGCTTTACCTTGTCTGGGAAGCTTTTTCTCTGCCCTTTGATTCTAAATGATAGTTTTGCTGGGTAGAGTAAAGTTTTGTCTTGGAACCCTGACTTTGGGTGACCTGGTGTGAGACTGAAATCCCTCACTCCCGATGTATGCCCCACACATGGGTGTAGGACTGCCCATTCCTCATCTCTGAGCCTCTGCATCTCTGCATCTCTGCTCCTCCTATCCATCTGGATGAATGCGACTCCTTTAATTACTTGGTTGGTGGACTTCCATACAGCTTGATTTTCTGACGATTCTGGGCGATAGTGGTTTCACTGTTCAGTTGTAACTTTTGCTGTGGTTGTGCCAGGAGGCAAACCATGTTTTCCTATGCCTCCATCTTGACTGGAAGTCTCAGTGTGCACTTTTTAAAAAACTTATCAAAACTGGTGAATTTTTGTGTAGGCATTTTAATATTGAAGATGGAAGAGAATAAGCAACATTTTCAGCATTTATGATTTATTATTTCAATAAAGATAAAAACACAACTGAAATGCAAAAATGGATTTTTGCAGTGTATGCAGAAGGTGCTGTGACTGATCAAATGTGTCAAAAGTGGTTTGCAAAATTTCGTGCTGTAGATTTTTCACTGGATGAATCTCCACAGTCCAGCAGACCAGTTGAAGTTGGTAGTGATCAAAACAAGACACTCATTAAAAACAATCAACACTATACACGGGAGATAGCCAACATACTCAAAGTATCCAAATCAATAAAGTTATAGATGAAAATGAAAAATGTGTCATTTTATTTTATGGAAAAAACCATACTGAAAATGTGCACTAAAAACAAATTTAATCTTAAGATTATCTTTCAGCTTAGAATTTTTGTAGGGTTAATGGAACTAAAAAAATTGTTTTCCTGCATCTGACATCTGTTTTGAATCAATTCCTCTGGCAGGCAGTCAGCATCCCAGGCTAGTCTGCTTTTCCAAGCCACGCTCTAAAAACAAGTTGTTTAAAATGATAACCACATTAACTTTTACTATAGACAACCACTATTTAACAAAACTGTGATTTGGGGGCCTAGTAGAAGGCTTATTTTTTTATATGAAATGTTGAGAGAAAGATTGACTAAATGAAAGAGAACTGCAACTATTGCTCATCACATGGATGTGCATAGTAGAAAAGAGATGACGATGGTCTCATGTAAGAGAAGGTTGAAGTGAGGAAGTCAAGTTTGAATGAAATTGCCTATTGATAAGTTCTCCTAACCCTAAAATTCTCTGGTTTGATGGAAGAGAATGGTAGACAAAATGACAAAATGCACGGTAAGGATATTCAGTGTGGACAGTAATTACACTGTTGCATCAGGAGTCAAATGCTCCCAGACCTGAGTGTTCTCCAAGCTCCCTCCCTCCCAAGCCCAAGATTTTATGACTAAATGAACCATATAGCTTTTGCCATTCAAAACTGGTTTATTCACCTTCATTACCTAACCTCTCACTATCAGCAGCAGGACCTTTCTTGTCTATTGCTTCAAGGTGTCTTCTTCCTGGATTTCTTCTGTCTGTGAGCCTTTCCATTAAACTGAGCTCCTCATAAGCAACCTTTTGCAGATTCTCTGAATCCTAAGTGCCTAGCGCAATGCCTCACAACACACATAGATGCTCATTGGGTGCTTGCTGAGTTGTTGAATTAATTGATTTGATGAAATGGCAGGTGAATCACCAGATGTGAGATATTTGTGTAATATACAGGAGGCAGTTTGGGCTTGATGCTGATGTCTTTGGAGATAGTATTATTGGTCATGTTCAGAGTTGACTCACTTTACAATGCTTTGGACATAGATTGTTGGGTGTCATTTTTATTCCACAGGGCAATATCCAAATACACCCCATGCCTTAACTGCTTCTTACTTAGGTTACTGTGTAATGAGGCAGCCTGACCTTCTCTTGTCACACTCTGATCTACTGCAGCAGGGCTCCTTTTAGGTTATTTGTGTTCTTCTAATCTTCAAATGACTCACAGAACTGCAAGACAGATAAAGGAATTTGAAAGGTTATCCAGCCCCAGTCACCTGAATGCCTTCCAGCTGTCTCTATCACTTCTAGGAGCTTATTCCCAGTTCTTATTCTCCAGACCTCACTATTACCTCTTCAGGATTTTTCTCCCTTGAGTCTGCAACACTGCAATGGGGGAGCTTCTCATACTCTTAGGACCATTTTTTAAATTTTTATTTATTGATTTTTAGTGAGAGAGAGAGAGAAACATTGATTTTGTTGTTCCACTTACATTTGCTTTCACTGTGTGTGCCCTGACCGGAGAGCAAACTGGCAAACCTTGGCATATCAGGATGACGCTCTCACCAGCTGAACTACTGGGCCAGGGACTTAAGACCATTTCTGCTCTGCCTTCCCTTGTCTCCTACTCCGGCTCTCCAAATTTGGGGGCATTCCTCAGAATTCAGACCTTTTCTTTCTAGTTTCACTTTTTATACTCTCCCCCTCAGACAATTAATTCATTTCATAATGTCAATTAATATCTACATATTTTTAAAAGATATTATTTGTTTTTAGAAAGAGGGAAAGGGAGGGAGAAAGAGAGGCAAAGAAGCATCAATGTGAGAGAGAAACATAGATCAATTGCCTCTCATACGTGCCCTGACTGAGGACTGAACCTGCATTCCAGGAATGTGTCCTGAGCTGGAATCAAACTGGTGACCTTTCGCTTTGTGGGTTGACGCCCAACCAACAGAGCCACACTGGTCAGGGCAACATCTGCATGTTTGAAATAACTTGTTTATCTTTTTCTCTAGCCCTGAATTAAACATACATTTTTCTTGAATGCCTTGTATTACTTCATGACTCAAACCCAGCTCATCATCTTTCCTCTAAAAATCAGCTCTTATATCTTATTTTCTTTCTTTTTTTTTTTGCGAATGATTTACTTTCATTTTTTATGTTTTTTTAAATTGCTGTTCAGTTACAGTTGTCCCCATTCTTCTCCCCTTGCTCTCCCCTGCCCCATCCAACCCCCACTCCCAAAGACAATGCTCTCCCCATTGTCCTTGTCCATGGGTCCTTTGCACATGTTCCTCTTCTTTCCCCTGTTATCCCCCTCCCCCAATCCCTCTGGTCCTTATCAGTTTATTCTTTACTTCCTCGTCTCTGGTTTTTTTTTGCTCATTTGTTTGTTTTTTTGAATAGGTTCCACTTATAGGTGAGATCATATGGTATTTGTCTTTCACCACTTAGCATAATACTCTCCAGTTCCATCCATGCTGTTGTGAAGGGTAGGAGCTCCTTCTTTCTTTCTGCTGTGTAGGATTCCATTCTGTAAATGTACCACAGTTTTTTGATCCACTCATTTACTGATGGGCACCTACGCTGCCTCCAGCACTTTTTCTACTGTAAATAAGGCTGCTATGAACATAGGGTTGCACAGGTTCTTTTGAATAGGTGTTTCAGGATTCTTAGGGTACGGTTCCAGAAGTGGAATCGCTGGATCAAAAGGCAGTTCCATCTTTAGCTTTCTGAGAAAATTCCATACTGTTTTCCACAGTGGCTGCACTCCCACCAACAAAGAACGTAGGTTCCTTTTTCTTCACAACCTCACTAGCACTTGTTTGTTGATTTCTATTTTTTTATTTTAAGATTTTATTTATTTATTTTTAGATGGAGGGGAAGGGAGGGAGAAAGAGAGGGAGAGAAACATCAATGTGTGGTTGTTTTTCATGGGCCCCCTACTGGGGACCTGGCCTGTAACCCAGGCATGTGCCCTGACTGGGAATCAAACCAGTGACCCTTTGGTTCACAGCCCACGCTCAATCCACTGAACTATACAGCCAGGGCTGTTTGTTGATTTCTTAATGATGGCCATTCTGACTGGTGTGCAGTGGTATCTCATTGTGGTTTTAATTTGCATCTCTCTGACAGCTAGTGATGCTGAGCATCCTTTCATATGTCTCTGGACCCTCTGCATGTCCTCCTTGGAAAAGTGTCTGTTCAGGTCCTTTGCCCATTTTTTAGTTGGAATATTTGTCTTCCTGGTGTGGAGTCATGTGAGTTCTTTATATATTTTGGGGATCAAATCGTTGTCCCAACCTAATACTACTGGCATCATTGGCAAATATATTTTCCCATATGGTTGGTTCCCTTTTTATTTTGTTAATGTTTTGTTTAGCCATGCAGAAGGTTTTTAATTTGATGTAGTCCCATTTGTTTATTCTTTCCTTTATATCCCTTGCCCTAGGGGACATATTGGTGAAAATATTTCTTTGTGAGATATCTGAGATTTACCTGCATATGTTCTCCTCTAGGACTTTTATGGTGTTACAACTTATATTTAAGTCTTTTATCCCTCTTGAGTTTATTTTTGTATATGATGTAAGTTGGTGGTCGAGTTTCATTTTTCTGCATGTACCTGCACAGATCTCCCAACACCATTTATTGAAGAGGCTATTTTTACTCCATTTTATGCTCCTGCCCCCTTTATCAAATATTAACTGACCATAGAGACTTGGGATTATTTCTGGGCTCTCTATTCTGTTCCACTGATCTGTGTATGTTCTTATGCCATTACCAGAGTGTTTTGATTACAGTGGCCTTGTAGTACAGTTTGATATCAGGTATTTGATCCCTCCTACTTTGTTCTTTCTCAAAATTGCTGAGGCTATTCAGGGTCGTTTATGGTTCCATATAAATTTTTGAAATATTTGTTCTAGATCTGTGAAATATGTTATTGGTATTTTAATAGGGATTGGGTTGAATCCATAGATTGTTTTGGGTAGTATGGACATTTTAATGTTCTTAATTCTTCCAGTCCCTGAGCATGGCACATGCTTCCATTTGTTTGCATCTTCCTTAATTTCTTTCTTCAGTGTTGTGTAGTTTTCTGAGTACAGTTCTTTTACCTCCTTGCTTAAGTTTATTCCTAGGTGCATTATTTTTCTTGTTGCTACATAAATGGGATTTTTTGCCTAATTTTTGTCTCTGAAATTCCATGGTTGGTGTACAAAAATGCCCTTGATTTCTGAATATTGACTTTGTATCCTGCTGTTTGCCAAATTCACTTATTAGGTTGAGTAGTTTTTTGATGGAGTCCATAGGGTTTTCTATGTACACTATCATGTTGTCTGCCAACAATGACAGTTTTACTTCCTCCTTTCCAATATGGATGCCTTTTATTTCTTTTTCTTGTCTGATCGCTGTGACTAGAACTTCCAATACTATGTTGAATAGAAGTGGTGAAAATGGAGACCCTTGTTTTGTGCCTGATCATAGGGGGAAAGCTTTTAGTTTTTGTCCATTTAATATCATGTTGACTGTAGGTCTTGTATATGGCCTTTATTATGTTGAGGTATGTTCCCTCCACTCCCACTTTGCTGAGTGTTTTTATCATAAATGGGTGCTGTTCTTTATTAAATCCTTTTCAGCATCTATTGATATGATCATGTGATTTTTGTTTTTCATTTTGTTTATGTGAACAAATGAAATTAAAATGAAATTTTGTTCACATAATTACATTAATTGATTGTGAATATTATACCATCATTGCATCCCTAGGATGAACCCCACTTGATCATGGTGTGTGATCTTTTTAACGCATTGCTGGATGTGGTTTGCCAATATTTTGTTGAGGATTTTAGCACCTATGCTCATCAGTGATATTGGTTTGTAGATTTCTTTCTTTGTGGTGTCTTTATCTGGTTTGGGGATTAGGATGATGCTGGCCTCATAAAAAGAATTTGGGAGTCTTCCCTCTTCTTGGATATTTTGGAATAGTTTGAGCAGGATAGGGGTTAGCTCTTCCCTAAATGTTTTATAAAATTCTCCTGTGAAGCTGTCTGGTCCTCGACTTTTGTGTGCCAGGAGTTTTTTGATTACTGCTTTAACTTCAGTAGCTGTGATTGGTCTATTCAGGCTTTCTGCTCCTTCCTGATTCAGTTTTAGAAGATTATATGTTTCTAGAAATTTTTCCGTTTCACCTATGTTTTCAATTTTCTTGGCATATTGTTGTTCATAGTAATTTCTTACAATCCTTTGTATTTCTGTAGTATCGGTGTAATTTCTCCCCTTTCATTTCTGATTTTATTTGTTTGCGTCCTCTATCTTTTTTTCTTACAGAGTCTGGTTAAAGGCTTGTCAATTTTGTTTATGTTTTCAAAGAACCAGCTCCTGACTTTATTGATCCTTTGAATTGTTCTTTTAGTTTCTATATCATGTAATTCTGCTCTGATCTTGATTATTTCCATGTTTCTACTCTCTCTGGGCTATGTTTGTTCTTGTTTCTCCAGTTCTTGTAGTTGTAGGGTTAGGTTGTTTATTTAAAATGTTTTTTGTTTTTTTTATAGGCCTGCATTGCTATGAACTTCCCTCTCAGGACTGCCTTCACTGTGTCCCATAGGTTTTGGACTGTTCATTTTCATTTGCTTCCAGAAACTTTTTGATTTCTTTCTTGATCTCATTGGTGACCAATTTATTGTTTAATAACATGTTATTCAGTTTTTATAAATTTGAATGTTTTTGAGTTTTTTCCTTGAGGGTGGTTTCCAGTTTCAAGCCATTGTGATCTGAGAAAATGCTTGATATGATTTCAGTTTTCTTGAATTTGTTGAGGCTTGTTTTGTGTCCTATCATGTGGTCTATCTTTGGAAATATGCCATGTGCATTTTAAAAGAATATATATTTTGCTTCTTTGGGGTGAAAGTTTCTGTATATATCAGTTAAGTCCATTTGATCTAGGGTGTCATTCAGTGCCACAATATCCTTGTTGATTCTTTGTTTGGAAGATCTATCCATTGTTGACAGTGGGGTGTTAAAAATCCCCTGCTATAAGTGTGTTGGTCTCTGTATCTTTCTTAAAGTCCTCCAAGATTTTCCTCATATATTTGGGTGCTCCTATGTTGGGTGCATATATGTTTACAATGTTTATGTCTTCTTGATGCAGTCTTCCGTTCAGTATTATGAAGTAACCTTCTCTGCCAATATTTATGGCCTTTGTGTTGATATCTATTTTGTCTGATATAAGTATTGCTAACTTGGCTTTTTTTCCCTGTCTCTTTGCTTGGAATATTTTTTTCCAACCCTTCACTTTCAGTCTGTGTAGGTCTTTTTTTTCTGAGGTGGGTCTCTTGTAGGCAGCTTATAAGCAGGTCACGTTTTTTTGTTTTTGTTTTTTAATCCATTCAGCTACTCTATGTCTTTTCATTGGAGTATTTAATCCATTTACACTTAAGATTATTATTGATAGGTACTTATTCACTGACAGTTTTCCCTTTGGTACCTGTGTTCTTCTCTCTTTCACTCTTTTTTTTTCATTTTCTTAAAGGAGTCCCTTTAGCATGTCTTGCAGTGCTGGTTTGGTGGAGGGGTATTCTTTCAACTTTCTTTTGTCTGGGAAACTCCTTATTTCGCCTTCCATTTTAAATTTGAGTCTTGCTGGGTAGAGTAGTCTTGGTTGCAGACCTTTGGTTTTCATTACATAGAATATTTCTTGTCATTCCCTCTGGCTTGTAGCTTTTCTGCTGAGAAATCAGCTGCTACCCTTATCAGAGCTCCCTTGTATGTTACTATCTGATTCTCCCTTGCTGTCTTTAAGATCCTCTCTTTGTCTTTGAATTTTGCCATTTTATTTATGGTGTGTCTTGCAGTGGGCTTGTTGGAGTTCCACTTGCTTGGGACCTTCCATGCTTCTTGGACTTGTGTGACTTTTTCTCTTATCAAATTAGGGAAGTTTTCCATCATTACTTTTTCAAACAGGTTTTCTATCCTTGCTCTTCTTCTTTTCCTTCTGGTATCCCTATTGTACGGATATTATAACATTTCATGTTGTCCTGCAGCTCCCTTAACACCTCTTCATTCTTTTGAGTCTTTTTTTCATTTTTTTGCTCTGTCTGGGAATTTTTTTCCCACTTTGTCCTTCAGCTGGCTTGTTTTATCATCTGCTTCATCTGGCTGGGTTTTAATTCCTTCTATTGTGTTCTTCATTTCAGATATTGTATTTTTCATTTCCTCTTATCTCTTATTGATAGTTTCTATATCTTTTTTCTTTTATTTTTTTTTCTGTGTCCTTTTTCATGCTGGTGTAGTTTGCAGTAAGGTCCTTGAAGATTCCCTGGTGTTGTTTAAAGTTCTTACTGAGCTCTTTGAGCATCCTTATAACCAACATTTTGAACTCGATGTCTGATAGTTTGGTTGCCTCAATTTTGTTTAGCAGTCTTTCTGGGGATTCCTTGTTTCCTTCAACTGGGTGTTGTTTCTTTGTGTCCCCATTTCTTGTTTTTTTTTTTTTGTTTGTTTGTTTTTTTCCTGTCTGTTGTATTTATCTGCTCTGACTCCCTATCTTACTGGTATGGTCTTCTGTGATAGGAGACCTGTGGGACTCAGTGGTGCAATCTCCTTGATCACCTGTGCTTGATGCTCTTGCACTGTCCTTAATGCCTTTTATTTGGTTGGGGTTTTAGTTGTTATTGGGTCATTCTTTGGGGGGTTCTTCTCTCTGACCGACTGACTGAAAGTCACTGTGCCCTCCACATCTTGTATACTGTTGTACAGGTGCTGCCAGAACAACAGCCCAAGAAACAGACCCACACCCACAAAGATATCCCCTACCCACAATTACACTATCAATAGCCAATGCACCAATATTAATAAAGTTGTAAAGAGATTAAGGCTATTATAAGAAAGGAAAAACAAATATGAGATGACTAACTGAATGAAAAGAGAATTTGCGAGGATAGGGGGAGGGGCAATAATAAGAGAAGGGAATAGAGGCAAGGCAAAGTGGGAAAGAAAATAAAGTTTACATCACAACCAAAAAAGGGAGGAGGGAAAGTGTAATGGAGTAAGAGTGGAGCAGTGTGTAGTATTTGGTTAAAACCAAAATTCAAAGAAAATATATATATTTGTGTATATCTAGTGAGAGAAAAACCAGACAACCACAACAGATATATATATGGCCCTAATTGCAGAAAAATCTCTACCACAGAGATACCAACAATCAATGAGCTAAGACTTATACAAGTGGGATGGGACTAAGAGGGCAAAAGGAAAGAAAGAAGAGCTTAGAAGATGTCTAGAGGAAAGAAGTTATTTTGAGAAGATAGAGGGAGAGGGAATGCTAAGAGTGAGGGATGAAAACCTGGCTAAGACAGGGAAAAATTAATGTTTAAAAGGAAAAAAGGAAGGCAAAATGGAGTAGGAGAGGTGAACAGTGAAATTTGAGATTGGAAATACAGATAGTCACTATCTAGAAATAAGATTGAAGAGCTGTAATTACAACTACCTTATCCACTAGGTGTGAGCAAAGACTGATAAAGGCGGGAAGGGAATAAGGGTATTTTAAGAACAGGAGGAGGAATGTGAGATGATTAATGACAGTCACAAATGGATTTGAGAGGCTGGAGCGGGGAGCAACAGTAATAGTGCCGTATAGAAACAAGTCATAGCAAGAGGGAAAATAGAATTTAAAACAAATATATGAAGGAGGAGGAAGGAGGTAGTATGGAGTAAGAGAAGGGAAGAGCAATATATGAGATTTGAAATAAACCGTATTATAAAACCTGGTGCCGTATTATGCCCAAACTTGAAGGATATGAAAAGTTAATGTTAAAGAGCTTTGCAGGAGAGAAGATAGTGCCTTCTTGTGCCTGTCTCTGTGTTCTCTGCTCTGCTGGGTTTGGTAAATCAGGGCCTGAGGAGCTGTGTAGCTCATGGTGTCTGGCACCAGGCTTTTTCTTTTTTTGCCTGAGGAAATGCACACATCAGCAGGAAGCTCCTGGGCCTGACCTCTTCACTCTGCTGAGCCTGTAATCCTGAAGGCAAGTGTTGTGTTCAGCTGTCTGTGAAAGGCTCTGGCTGACTCCAGCAAATCTCAGGCCTTCAGCTCCCACATTCCGGGCCCAAGCCTGCCGCTCTCTCTCTCACAGGAGGCTGGGCGGAATTCCCCAGTCTGCTCTGTCCTCTGCTTGTCAGCTGGGCTGGGTCGGGTCCTCCCATTCCTTCAGTGCCGCCTCTGAGTTTTTTGGTTAGCAAAACTGCTGCGTCCTGCCCGCCCCCATAGGCCTGCGTGCCTGGGTTCTGTCAAGCCTCGGGGTGTCTCAGCTCCCCTTTTAAAAGTGTCTCTATGGACCCCACGCTGTAGCTCGAGTCCCTGGGGATCCTGTTCTCCATGTACTCCTTCTCCCCCAAAAATCACAGTCTCTCATGGTCAAGGCTGGTCACCTCCTCATAGGGCCTCCAGAAATTTTGAAGTTTCTCTCTGAATCCTTTCCAGATGAAGTTGGGAAGATTCCCTCAGCTCTACTATAACTATAACTATAACAAGACGATGATGGCATGCTCCGGAGATCTTCAGCCTCAGGCCTGCCTGATCCCGCTGTGCTGTTTCTAGAGCCCACACCTCCCAGGCCTTCCGTCGCTGCCCCAGTAGCTTGCAGCTCCTGAGTCCATCTTCAGCCGCCCGACGCTGTGCAGCCAGGAGTGCTGGGCTGGGCAGCAGTGGTGGTCCGCCAAGAAAACTCAGTTCATCAGCTCCCAGGCGGCCGGCAGGCGGGCTGGTTCCTGTGCACTCCCCATGCTCTCCTCCACGCATGCTGTCACTCACAGATGCTTTCACTTCCTCTCCGCGCTGTGTTCTGACTTTAAATCTGGCCCTTGTCTGAGAGCAGATGAAAGGAGCTGCCCGTTACTCAGCCGCTATCTTGGACCCTCTGATTGTCTTATCTCTCTCTCTCTCTCTTTTTTTTTTCACTTCCAGTGACATCAATATTGTCTTGATAATCTGGCCTCAGAACTGCAGGCGACTCATTGCTTCCCGTATTTCTTTCCCGTATGGCTGATTACTCATCAGTTTCTTTGTCACTATTCCTGTCAATTTTCTTGTTAAGTTTCTTTTCCATGTCCTCTCCTCCTTAGATGAGAATGTGGCAGGCAGAACTTGACATTTCTGGACACTGGCTCTGCCAGAACCTAGGCAACCATGGTTATTCAAATCCCCACATTATTTTGTGTTACCAGTAACAAAGTCCTAAATTATCAAAAGTTTAGCAAACAGTTTTAAGAATCTAGTAAAGTACAAAGAGCTCCTGTTCTAGCAGGGAAACGAAAGTGTAGCCATTTAACAGACCTGGAATGAGTTAAGTGCTTACACTAGAGGTGCGGAGCAGATATAGCTGAGGCAGAGGAACAGCTTAAGACACTTAAGAGGGGCTCATTCACTTGTATTAAATGCATAAGAATGTAGGCTACTTAAGGAGATATTTAAAATACAATACTATTTTTTTAAGCACATGAAGAAACTGAGATACAGGAAAAATAAGATTAGAAAAAAAATGAGGTCAGACGTAAGAGATTAGAATTCTTAAAGAACCTGTGAGGTCCTTGTCAGGAAATGTACAAGTACTTTTCTGAGACTGAGGTGCGAGAGGTGAGATCAGGGAAGGTGCTGCAAGCCACACTGAGGAGGAGAACTTTACCTTGTATGTAATGGAAGCTATTGAAGTCTTTTAAGCAGGAGTGACATGGCCAGATTTGATTGTCCACTATTTAGGAGATTATTCAGTCTGCTAGGTAAAGGGATAATTTATTCAAAAAATATTAGCCCTGACTGGTGTGGCTCATTGGATTGAGTACCGACCTGCAAACCAAAGGGTCTCCGGTTAGATTCCTGGTCAGGGCACATGCCTGGGTTGTGGGCCAGGTCCCCAGTAGGGGACTGTAGGGCAAGTGGAGGCGGTCTGGCTTCCTCACCCAGGTGTCTGCGTAGCTAAGGGAAGCAGGGTTCCCACAGCCTTGGAGGGGCCTGATAACTAGTGTCTCAGAGCCTTGAGACTGGGTCCCATAAAGTGTTCCCGTAACATGAAGTGGGCTCGCATGTGCAGAATTATGTTATGTTATATAATTTCTGGCATCTTGCTGGCTTTGTTCCCCTCTAGTACTTAAACGGGTAGGGACTCCCTGCTGGGGTGATGATGATGCGAGACACGCAAGGGGACAGGTGCCACAGTCGGTGCCACGCTGGGGAGCAAGGGCCGTGACATGAGACAGGCAGCTTGCAGCACGCGTGGCTCGCCCACCCATGAATAAAGGCATGCCAGACATCCCAACGGCTCCGTGAATATTATTCCGTCTGCACGAATACCGTGAGCCTGCCCGGCCTTGAAGGGTGGCAACACAGGGACGCGCTAGAGACAACCACACATTGATGTTTCTCTCCCTCTCTTTCCCCCTCCATTCTCCTCTTTCTAAAAATAAATAAATGGATCTGGGAAAGAAGGTTCACAGGACTAGAAATGGGCTTAGGACCATCGGGCAGGAAGTTCCAGCAACCCAAGGACATAGGTTGAGATGGGTAGCGGGGAACGGTCAAGGGCTCCATGAGGTGTGGCCGCAATGGGGTCCCCTAAAGCATGGGGCTCAAAACAGTTCTCTCTTACCTGGGCTTTTGGAAGGGTTAGGATTTTACTCTCAGTGAAAAATTAAGTCAGCAAAAGGTTTTGAGCACACGTGATTTTTATTTTTAAAGATTTTTTTCTAGCTGCTGTACTGAGAAACTGCAGGGAGACATGGTCAGAATAACGAAGTCCAGTTATCTGACTATTGCAGTAGTCACCACAAGAGATGATAATTTTCTCAGGCTGATATGAAAGCCTTGAGATTCTAGAGGCATTTGAGGGAAGGGCCCATAGGATTTGGTAATGAATTGAAAGCAGGTGAGAGGAAAAAAGAGTGGAAGATGATGCCAATGTTTTTGTTCTCTGCCTTGACAAGTGGAAGACAGAGCAAAAGGAGGCAAAACTAAAAAGTAAAAATGACAGTGAGGAGGCTGTGCTATGGAATAAGGAGAAATGAGGAGGAGCCGAATTAAGGTAATGGCAGCGGGAGGCATCGTCCAAAAAGGATCCAGGAAGCAGAGCTAACAGGACTGGGGGCTGCACTGGCTTTGCAAGATGAGAGATGAGCAGCTTTAAGATGACACCCAAGACTCTGGCTTGGAGTAGGTATTGTTTTTACTGGCATCACAGGAAAATGGGACACAAAGAGTTTTTATAAACTGTCCAAGGTCTTAGAGGATAATACAATACTTTCTAGAATCAGGATTTGAACTCAGATGTGTTTGACTTTACAGCCTGAGCTCCTAACCATTGCATGGGGCTTATCTAGAAGACAGGAGACTGCAGGATGGAAAGTATTTCACAACACTGGCTGTCTGTCTCTCAGTCAGCTCAAGTCGACTGCGTGCAAGGAAAGTCCCCTTAGACGGGCAAGGCAGGAGGGGAAGTTAGGCCAGTAGTTTAGCCAGGAGTCCTTTCGTTGCCAGAACTACATGTTATGTGCTGTGCTTTTGTGCTCTAGAAATAAGAACGCTAGACAAGTCCCAGGCTTGCAGGTGCAGCTAAAGATATCTTCTGTGGATTTAATAAGGAAGGGGATCTTCAAGTCTAGCTAAGGTGTGCCTTGAGCATTTTCCCATGGAAATCCCTTGACTCGGTCCCTGCCCCTCCTGTAATATCTCCTTTCCTAAAACTAAAAACAAGGAGACAGCCTACTGTGGACCTCATGTTATACTCCTGTCTAGCTACTGCCTCATCACTCTTCTCTAAAAAGTGGCCTGCATTCTGTTGTCTCCCTATCTTTACCTGCTCTTTTCTTTTGAATCCACACAGGCTTTCATCGGCTCCAGATTCACTGTCAGGCCATCTGTGACCTCCATACCACTAAGTTCAACTCTCAGGAGCTTTTGGCTCAATTGGCCACTCTCTCCTTGTAGCACTTTGTTTTAAACTCTAGGTTTTACTGTTATTTAGCTATGGTGAGGCCAACAAATCACAAAATGACTGCCACTAAAAATATTTTTTATACTCTTTCCCAGGAGAAAGGGGCCTGCCACACCGCAGGGGGCCACACTGGGTAGCATCAGGGTCAGACCAGAGGCAGAGGGAGTAGGGGGTACGTGGGCAGGTGCCTTTTTGTGGCTTTCGCAGGGAGGAATGGGCAACGTGGGGTGAGCAAGTTGAGGATTGCCTGGTGTGAATCATTTCAGCAGGCCATGGGGCATTGGGGCTATCCCTTATTACCTGGTACCTGGCTCTGGGGTGGTTAGGGCAGGTAAGGAGTGGCACAGAGTATGAGAACCCAGTAAAAAAGGTGGTTGGAGGTACAGGTTCTGGGCTGGTTGCTGCACATTTGAAAAATGAACTTCTTTGTTAGGAATTGGTTAATCCTAGGAGGGGCCATCCCTCCAGAGGAGTCATAAATGCCCCGTATATCAAAGCATCGGAACACAAAATGAAAGATTTAGCTAATTTTCTTTTTTACATTTACTCTCAGTCCTCTTTTGCTAGCAGCCTCCGTCTCATCAGTAAATGCTGGAATGCCCCACGACTTAGTCCTTCAACACTTTCTCTTCCCTATCTCTCTTTAGATGCATCCCAATGGCTTTAAGTAACACTTACCCATTGATGACTCTCAAATTTATATCTCTACGCCCAAACTCTAGACTACCGATTACCCAACTGCCTACTCAACATCTTCACTTGCACTTCTAAAAGGCATCTCAAACCAAACATATTCCAAACATAATTCTTGATTTCTACCCCCTAATCTTCACCTGTCAGTTTTCTCCACTTAAAAAAAATAGCACCTGCATTGCCCTAGTGACTCAAGCCCTAAACCTAGAAATTTTACTAGATTATTCTATATTTGTCAAACTACATATCTAACTTGTGAGCAATTCCCATTAGGTCTTTTTTGAGAACATGGATGGAAAGACATTACGTGTTCATGGATTGGAAGACTAAATATTGTTAATGGTGGTATTTTCCAATGGTTATATAAACACAGTGCAATTCCTATCAAAATCCCAGCTGCCGTTGTGTGTGTGTGTGGAGATGAATAAGCAGATCCTAAAATTCATATGGAAATGCAAGGGAGCCAGAATAGCTAGACATATGCACGCACCACACGCACAGAGACGTAGCACAGACACAGGCATGCACACGCAAAATCTTGGAAAACAACGAAGTTGGAAGGCTGACACTTCTTGATTTCAAAACTTCCTGCGAAGCTACTGTAATCAAGTTTTGGTACTGACGTAGAATAGACATGTAATTCAATGGAATAGAATTGAGAGTCCAAAATTAAACCCATACATCTACGGTTAACTGACTTTTGGTAAGTGTGCCAAGACAATTTAATGGAGAATGAATAATCTTTTAAACAAATTGTGCAGGGCAATTGGATGTCCACATGGAAAAGAACGAATCTGGAGTCTTAACCTCATATCATATACAAACATTAACTCAAAATGTATCAGAGACCTAAATATAAGAACAAAAGCCATACAATTCTCAGGAGAAAACATAGATGTAAAATCTTTTGTTACTTTGGATTAGGCAATGGTTTCTTATATATGACACCTCAAGTATAAGCAACAACAGACAAAATAGATAAATCAACTTCATCAACATGAATTGTGCTTTGAAATGAAATGAAATGAAAACATTTAGGCTTCAAAGACCTTTCAAGAAGCTGAAAAGACCGTCTGCAGACTGGGAGAAAGTATTTGCTAACCATGTGTTTGATAAACAGCTTGGCAGTTCCTCAAAACCTTAAACATAGAGTTATTAATACCATTTAACCACGCGACTCCTATATATAGCCAAGAGAACTGAAAATATGTCTACTCAAAACCTTGTATATAAATAGAATTATTCAGAATAGCCAGTAAGTGGCAACAATCCAAACGTCCATCCACTGTTGGATGAATAAACAAGATGTGGTATAGTCCTACAATGGAATATTATTCAACTATGAAAAGTAATGAAGTGCTGATTATGTGCTACAACACAAATGAATCTTATAAATATTATGCCTGGTGAAAGAAACTTGACACAAAACACCATGTATCATATGATTTCATTTATATGAAATATCCTGAATAAGAAAATTGATAGAGATAGAAAGTAGATTAGCAGTTGCCAGGGGTTGGAGGGCCAGGGAAGGGGAATTGGGAAGTTTCTGCTAATGGGTATAGGGTTCCTTTTTGGGCTGATAAAAACGATCTAGAATTAGATAGTGGTCTGGGTTGCACAATTTTGTGAATGTATTAAAAACCACTGAATTGTACCATTCAATCATCTGTGTTTTGAATATATACATATACATACACACACACATACACATAATTCTCTATTTATATGTCCATTATACTTCAATAAAATGTTGAAAAAATTAATAAATTTAAAGGACAAATTTTATACATATATGAAACCTCAACAGACTACTTATCACATCTGCTAGCTCCACAATTCTAATCCAAAACATCTACATCTCTGCAAAAATCAACATCTCTGCAAAAATATTCCTCACTGATCATCCTGCTTCTAATCTTGCCCCACCCACTCTTCTTCCCCAAAATAGTCTATTATCTACACCAAATCTGAGTTTTCTTTTAACAATGTAAGTGACCCCTGACCAACATGGTGTGGCTCAGTTGCTTGAGCATCTTCCAGCAAAGCAAAAGGTCACAAGTTCAATTCCCTGCCAGGACACATGCCTGGGTTGTGGCCCAGTCCCCAGTTGGGGGCACTCGAGAGGCTACCAATCAATGTTTCTCTCCCTCTCTTTCTCCCTCCCTTCCTCTCTCTCTAAAAATAAATACATTGTTAAAATCTTTAAAAATAAAAATGTAACTGAGATTATGCTATTCTGATTCAGATCTCCACTGGGTTTTCATCATACTCAGCTGCTCTGCTTTTACCTGATTTACATTTATGGCTCCAACCAATTTCCCTTGAAGAAATGGTCCCATGGCTAACACAATTTTGAAAGCCTCTTGGAGGACAAAATAGCTGACAGTCATGTATCCTGTCCCTTTTTGCCTTCAACCATGAAAAGTCCTAGGGGGGTGGGGGGCGGGGAATGGGACCTGGGAGCAAAGGTGGAAACAGGAGGTGAAAGAAGACCAAGATTGGGCACCCACTCAACAGAGCCAGTTCTCTGCTCTCTCTGTCTAAACCCCTTAGTAACAGGTAGTTCAAGTGACGAGCACACTTGGTCACAGCACTCAAAAGAGCTTGACTACTTTACCTGCTCAGTCAGCTATCAAATATTTATCAAGAACCTAGCTCTGCGATACTGAGCACTATCGAGTGTCTGATGCCCAGAGTTCTGGCCCAGCTGGGACAGATGATGTGGATTGTTAATTTGACAAACAAGATTGATTTTCAACGGCCTACTACTGAAACCATGGAAGACTCCCTGGGAGAGACAAAGATAACCACCCGTGTGGGTGAGTCAGAAGACAGCTTTACGTTCAGTAAAGACTGTCAGAAAGAGGAAGAGCTTCTAATTCAGACTGATAGAGTGCCTGGCTTCCTCTTATCCTATCTTCCCTCTCTCCCAGGCCCACAACTTCCTTTCCCAGCTTCACCAGGGCCCACTGTCTCCCCTAAAGATTTGTTTACAAGTCATTTCCCTGTTTGTATGAGTAAGCAAATAATGACACAGAGAAATTTCAGAAGGCCCTGAGGGTTTCAATTGTCTGTTTCAGATCCGATACAGAACATGTTCCCCCTCCTGCTGATTTTGAGCCTGGGGGTGCAGCTTCATCAGACAACAGGTAAGAATGGGCAAAGGGAGAGGCCTGAGAAAGAGGAGCAGGTGATGGCCCCTAGTAGAAGCCAATGATTCGAATGTGGTCCTGAGGCTGAAGGCTTTCTTTGAGGGGAGGTGTGATTACTGGCTGTTACAAGCACAGCAAAAAGAATGGTGGCTTGTGCATGCCCGTGTTCCTGTCTTATAAAAACAGAGACTGAGAATATTGGTCTATCTAGTCCCACTCTTCAATGAAGGTGGTGACAAGAAGACAGAACCACTCAGACCATGCACCTCTGAACTAATATATAATATGAGGGCATTTGTTGTTTGTCCTGCAAAGTGAGGTGCCAAGCAGCTGTCCCCTTCTCTTCTGGCAGGGAGATTGAGGAGACAAAGGTCGGGGGGCACCTAGAGGACCCTGTTACTCTAAAGAGTCTTTTGCGGACATTCCACTGATTACTAAATGTTCATTGGAGTTCCACTTTTAAAAAGCAACAGTAACAACCATTGGTCATTCACACGCTGATTGGAGATTACTTGAATTGGAAAATCAGAGTCTTCCTAATGTCTAAGTGAGTAATGAACCTTAATGTGATGCCTTTGGATAGTAAAGAAAGGAGTTCTACCAGAAGGTGTGGATGGGTGGGAAGGGAAGCAGTTTCAGAGTTTGTTGCCCTCCTAGGCAAGGTAGCTCAGACCATTCGAGTGTGCCGTCAGGATCGCGAGTGCATTATTTTGGGTGAAAACCAGGAGATAAGACAGAAGTGGGCACAGGGGATGAAGTCCTCGATGATAGCAGCTCCAATCCCATGGGAAGCCGTCCAACGTTCTGCCTTCCATTGAGAAAGGATGGCTTCTGTGGCACTGGTAACCTGTTGGAGAGCTTTTCCCTCCCTTCCAGGTGGTTCTGAACTGTTCTTTACCCAGTCACGTCCCTCCTCCTCCCTTGGGCTGGCAGCCTGGGCTGGTAGTAGGGGGCCATCCTTGGAGAACACCCTAACATTCTACTTACTCCAGGCCTGCCCTGCACTGCCAGCTAAAGAAACACTTCGAGTTTTCTTTCTAAGGCACCCTGCCTGACTCAGATTTTAGAGACATCTAAAAGGGCAAATGCTTCCTTGCTACCAAAGCGCTTTCAGTTTCCATAAAGTGATAAGAAAACCAAAGGTCAAAAGAAGGTTCTGAAGCTGCTGTTTCCAGGCTACTGACAGGACTGAGAACTCTAGGAGAAATCTTGGGAATTGTGCAACCTCTGTTTCTAAAGATTTTATTTTTAAAATTTCTTTTTCGAAAATGTGGAAGGGAGGGAGAAAGAGAGAGAGAGAAACATTGATGTGTGAGAGAAACATCATTTGGGTGCCTCTTGACCTGGCCCACAAGCCAGGTGTGTGTCTGGACCGGGAATCGAACCAGTGACCTTTAGATTCACGGGCTGGAGCTCAATCCACTGAGCTACACTAGCTAGGGCTGATTAGCACATATTTACATGCCTGTTGACCATTCATATATCTTCTTTGGTGAAGTGTGTATTCAAATTATTGACTAATTTTAATTAGGTTTTTTATTTTCTTATTGTTAAGTTTTAAGAGTTCGTTATGATTTTGAATATAAGTCCTTTATGAACTATGCAATATACAAATATTTCTCCCTATTTGTGGCTCATTCTTTCATCTTTTCACAATATCTTTTGCACGGCACAGGTTTTAATTTGATAAAGTTCAGTCTATCAGTGTTTTCTTTTATGGATTGTGCTTTTGGTGTCGTATCTGAAGAACTGTTTAACTGAAGCTCAAAAGACTTTCTTCTGTGTTTTCTTCTAAACATTGTATAGTGGTACATTTTACATTTACATTAATAATCCATCTCGAGTTAATTTTTATATAAGGTGTGAAGGGCTTTGTTTGTTTGTTTGTTTTTGCATCTGGACATTGAGTTGCCCAGCCCCATTTGTTAAAAATACTGTCCTTCTTCCATTGAATTGTCTGCACAGTTGTCAAAAATCAACTGGCTGTATTTCTACGGGTTTATTTCTGGACTGTCTATTCCGTTCTTTTGATCTATGTGTATATCTTCCACATATATCCCACTCTTTTAACATTGTAGCATTATAGTTTATTTTTTCTTGTAGTTTCTTATAGTTTTAGTTCCAAATTTAATGACATCTCGTAAACCATCTTGTAAAACATTTAAGGGAAAAATATTTATTTTTGTATTTTATCATGTCTTGGAGGAAAAAGTAACCCAAACTTTACTCTTTTCATTGATATTTCCTTCTTTCGTCATCCTCCAAAGATGGATAAGCACCAGAGGGGCACATGCTTGAGGTCACTCTGAGGCAGGGACTACACCCGGGGTCACTCCACGTACTAGATCTTCAGCCTCCAAAGCTACTTCTGCTGACCCCTGAGGTATACAAAGCAGAAGAATCAGGGTGGGGAAAGTATTTCTAAGAGATGAGATGCCTCCATGCAGAGAACCTACAAAGAAGAGTGCATGAGTCAGGTGCCCAGAGCAGATGTCTGTCTTCAGAAACTAGAGTTTTCTGAAAACTGCGGCTGTGTAAAGCAGCCCCCAAGTACATTAGGTAGGAAGTATAAACAAACCTAAGGTTCTGTTGTTAAATGGAAAAAAAAATAAAATTAGCTTCAAGAGGAAGCTATCTTGAGAGGCAATGCAAATGATTCATTTTGTTTTTCCTGGAGCTGTGTCAGATATTGATTCCCAGTGATGCCTGATTGCAAATAAAAACCAGAGTTACCCCAAGAACTGTCCAAAAGACTGCAGCATTATCGGTGTATCCTAATCCTATGTATGTTTCACTGGATTATATAGATCCTTATCTTTTGTTAAAATATGTAGATTCAGTGGACCAATATAATATAAAATTACATATATAATATATAAATTTTTTAAAGGCTCCAGGAATATTACTCAAGGCATCTGCTTTAATGTGTCTAAAGAACTAGCATGTATGAATTTCTCATGCCCTGGCCAAGTCCTTCACTCTTTAATATGGTCAAGGGCCCCAAATGAATGGGGAAAACTGGTTTTCTCTGCTTAATTTTGTAGTTGTGGAAACTTTCCAATTTTCTCCTTTGATAACTTCAGGAGTTCAATGCTAGGTTGAAGCTTATTTTAGTAACCATGAGGCATATAAAATAGAAAACAAATGTCTTTTCCCTAGCATAAAGATGAAAAGTATATCTGCCTCATTCATGGATGTAGTATATGCCGGTGGATACATAGTTATATCTGTAAAGTTGTTAGGAGTATAGTTTTCAAGTCACAGAGATGAATTTGAATTCCAGCTTCATGAGCTACCACTCTTTGACCTTGGGCAAGTATATCATTTTTTAAGCCTCAGTTTCCCCATCTGTAAAATGGGGAAGTAACTTCCACTTTGCAGACTTTTGGAAACATCAAATGAGATGGTGATGTAAAGGTTAGCCCAGTGTCTGGCTCATTGTATTTAATAAATGTTAACATTACTTCCTATAAGTCTAACTGTGGGCCAGTGTATAACTCTGCTTCTCAAATGTTAATGTGAACATGGTCATGCCAATGTCGAGATGCAGATGCTGCTTCTCTAGGTCTAGGGCTGGACCTGACATTCTGCATTCCTAACTAGCTCCTAGGTGAAACTGAGGTCAACACTTTGAATGGCAGGATAATAAAAGATGTTTGTGGGTGCAGGTGTTTTATTTGTCTAACCAATGGTTCTCAATGTTCTCTGCCTGTCAGAAGCTTCTGGGGAAATAAAAAACAAATAGATGCTGGCCTTACAAAAGAATTAGAATTTAATTTTAAGCATCCTAAGTGGGGCCAGGGCATTAGTTTGTTTTAAAAGCCTTCCCAAATAACAATTAATCCTCTAGTTATTCTGAGCTACTCAGAAACATGATTCATGTTTGCTAACTGCTCTTTTCTCTGAACATTCGCTGAAAAGTGTCACCTGTCTGAGAGGTGGCATACTTTATGCCTGCAAACCCTGTACTTACACGTGTAAACCCTGTACAAGGCAGATGGGGGAAGCAAGCAGAAAATGGATTTTTGCCAAAGGCCCAGACACTAAAGAGGGGAGTTCTGCTGTGTGCTACGGGGAGTTCCAGAGGAAGTTACAGGCATTCTTCTCATGAAAGGAAAGCATAAGTGTGATAAATAATTTGTTAAATAAATTCAATAGAGACTACACCCAAAGTCTTCCAATTCTTCTTCTTTTTTCTTTTTTTAATAAGAAGATTTATTCACAATTATAGTTACTGATCCATGCTATCTTATTTTTGTTTCTTTTTTTAAATTTGTATTACTTTTATTTATTTTTCTTTTTTTAAATTGTTGTTCAAATACAGATGTCTGCATTTTCTCCCCATCACTTCCCCTGACCCCAGCCATTCCCACCTCCTTCCCCTGACCCCACCCCCACCTTGGTTTTGTCCATGAGTCATTTATAGTTGTTTCTGAAAACCCTTCCCTCCCCCATTATCTCCTCCCACCTCCCTTCTGGTTACTGTCATTTTGTTCTTAATTTTGATGCCTCTGGTTCTATTTTGCTTGCTTGTTTGTTTTGTTGATTAGGTTTCACTTAAAGGTGAGATCATATGGTATTTGTCTATCACCACCTGGCTTATTTCACTTAGCATAATGCTCTCCAGTTCCATCCATGCTGTTGCAAAGGGTAGGAGCTCCTTCTTTCTTTCTGCTGTGTAGTATTCCATCCTGTAAATGTACCATAGTCTAACTCTTCTTATAGCTCAGACTCAGCAGCTAATCTTCCTTGCAAGCCCTATTTCTCTTCCCTGTTTCCACTTTTATCATGTGTAATAAAATAAAAGAAGGGAGTGCTCATATTCTGATGAGTAAAAGTAATGTAAGCTCTTGAACCTGGCACATAGAAGATGGTTAATATATATATTTGATAAATGAATAAATAAATATTAATCTTCAGGGAAGGGCAAATTTTGTATCAAGTAGCTCTGTCTATATTTATATCTATAGATATATAGATATATATTTTATTCCTCACCCAAGTTCATGCTCACTAATTTTAAAGAGAAGGAAGGGAGGGAGAAAAATATTGTTGTGAGAAACATCAGTCGGTTGCCTCTCACATGCACCCCAGCAGGGACCGAACCTGCAAACCAGGCATGTGCGCTGACTAGGAATTGAACTTGTGACCTTTTGGTTTACTGGATGACACCCCAACCAGCTGAGTCACACCAGCCAAGGCAGTGCTGTCTTAGTTTTAAGAGGGCCTCCTAACTCAAGTATTTGAAGATGATTCTCATCATAAAGGGATATACTCTTAAGAGGGTCTTATTTTGGAGACTTGGGGTGAGAATTATAACAAGTGCTCAGTGGATTCCAGAAAATGGAGTCATACAGGAAATTTGGAAGCACAACACCTCTTTTCACATATATCATCTCAGAGTATTCTCAACCTGACCAAGTGAATGCAGGTGTGATTGGCATTGTTTTACACAAAAGCACTCGTGTTTTATAGCTCTGCCTCACCCCCATCCTGCACAAAAGGAGGCTGGGCAGATGTAACTCCTTTCTGTACATAGATCTCTGTTACAAAGGCACATTAATGTTCTAGTAATGTTTATAACAGGGGTTGGTGGCAAGATGTAAATTTGTTGGTCATTTTTTATAAATCTCAAGTTTGTGGATAGCACTTACAATCAAGTATGCTGTGTGGTAATTAAGAATGCCAGTTTGTGTGATCTTGGGCAAGTCATATTCTGATGAGAGAAAAACAGAAGTCACTATGATTATGTTCATCTTTTCTTTCTCCCTCTCCCTCTCCCTCTTTCTTTCCTTTATTTGCCCAAACCTTAACTGGAACTTAGTATGTGCTAGGCACTGGAGATATCAAAACAAACTCAAACTGGTCACTATCTTCAAAGACCTGTAAGATAGCAGGAGGAAAACCATGAGTAAGAAGAGAATTGCAATGCGAATCATTTAAACAACTTAGAAAAACCCAAAAATTGCTTATACCATGAAATCTGTTGCCGAGGATGGTCAGGGAATGAGCTTTCCTGGTTAAAAAAAATTACTGTGGTTAATAAAGATTGGCCAAGCATTCCAGATACAGATTACCACTTTCCCAAGAATTAAAACAGGGTACAAAAGAAAGAACCAGTGTTTCTGACCACCTACTACCTACCAAAATAAGGTACTTCACGTGTGCCATTTCTCTTAGTTTTTCCAATACTGGGAGGTAGGTATTACTCTTGTGCCTTTACAGGTAGAGAGACAGACTCATAAAGGTTAAATAACAGTATCAAGGTCAAAGGGCTCAAGATCCCAATGCAGTCAGAATGTGAACCCAAGTTCATCTGTCACTAAATCCAATGCTCTTCCTACCACATTTTACATGGAAACAACTCCTCGAATATCATATGCTTGGAAGCCTCCCCAATATTTATTGTAAGGTTGGTTTGACTGATTAAATTAATGAATGGATGCAGCGAGGTCTGCTGAACATAACTTGATCTAATCTTCATCATGATTCAGAGGCTAGTTCAGGATCTTGCTATACCTCAGTCCTAATGACCATCCATTCATTAAAGATGGAAACAGCATGATTTTGTACAGTTTCTGACACTTTATTTGTGCATGCACTGCCTTCATTAGTTTGCCATGTTTGACTACACTTTATGTTATTGTTTTTGTAAAATTCTTTAAATCAACGCAGCTTTTATTTTTTGAACAAAATGTCGTGCTTCGTGGTAAGTGGAAAACCAGCATCACTGGCACTGGTACATAGGGGATAAGAGCAAATATAAATGCAGTGAAAGTAGAGTGGTGTCATTAAAGTCTACCCAGATACTATTACCTGCCTGGGAATAACCTGTTTTATTAAAAATAAAAATATTCATTGTTAGAGGTGGGAGAGTCTGGTTGCAACTTATGTGTAATTTCAAAGGTTGAAATAAAACTGAAGAGGAAATAAATTCCTCCTGAATATTCAAACTCCTCTTAGGCCCTCATTCTGCTCCATCTAAAATCATTTTTCATGCTTCTAGTAGTATGTACCTGGCATGTAGTAGGTACATACTAACTATCAGTTGTATTCTTCCTTTCCCGTAGTTGATAGAAAATAAACCTCTATGGCGGACTTGTATGATGTGGTGGTTAAGAGCAATCGGGATTTAGCAATACCTGGGTCTGATCCTGCCTGTGCAATCTTAGGCAAGTTGCTTAACCTTTCTGTGTCTATTTCTTTTTCTAAAAAAGAGGATGGTTCTACCTCACTGATTTCCTGGGAAGAGTAACTGAGGTCATGTGTTAGCAGAGGCCTATCACATAGTAAGAAATCAACACGTGATAGTTGCTATTATTACAATCACTGGTGAAAGGCAGGTGATATTTTGCAGAGAATGATGTAATCCGATCCATGTGAAAACAGAGGAGCCTGGGCGATAGGTGGTAGGAGGGCAATCAGCTGTACCAGTGGGGTGTGTTGAGGGAAGAGAACTATTTCAGAGTGGTGGATCAAGATGTCCACTCTTGCCCAGATTGGATAAGGAAAGGAGGGAAAAGAGCCCAGGTGATGCCCCGATAATGACAGATACTTTCTAGAAAACAGGGGTGGACTGAGTCTCCTCAGCTCCTACTCTATGCAGAACTGAAATGTCAAGGCAGACAATGGGAGAACATGTTGTTTTTTGTTCAGCTTTATTCACAGTGACGGTCCCTAAGGATCTGTACATAGTAGAACATGGCAGCAATGTGACCCTGGAGTGTGATTTTTACTCTGGCAATTATCTGGAAGTTGAACATGTAACGGCCACTTTACAAAAGGTGGAAAACAACACATCCTCGCACAGGACCACTTTGCTGAAGGAGGAGCTGAAGGGGAAGGCCCTATTCCACTTCTCCCAAGTGCAAGTGAGCGACTCGGGGAAGTACCACTGCGTGATCGGCTTCGGGACCACCTGGGACTACAAGTACCTGACTCTAAAAGTCAAAGGTGAGTAGTTTCAGGGACTGAAATCGGTAGGCCTACAGCGAGCTCAAGCAGAAGCTGGGAGGATGGTTATAAGGAGACAGAGCTATCTCAAAGAAAAGAAAAGTGCCTGTTCTGAAGTGATTTTTGACAAATGAGTATAAAGTAGCTGAGGTAAGGGTAAATGGGGGCAGGAGTTACAGAAATAAATGGGGCTAGAGGAAGCCAGGAAATGAGACCTTGAAAGGTGAGAGGATGCCAAAGATTGGCTGTGCCTAATTCACAGTTTTTGCGAAGAACAACGCTAACTTGATTATTAAGCTACTCTCTAAGAACAACTTCTTCCTCCAGTCCAGAGTTATTTAAACCATGGTCTTCCATCCACTTATGGTCAGTTTAGTGAGTAGTAAATCAAGAGGATGTTTTTCCTAAACATAAGAAAATAAGTAGAATAGAATATATCCAGAGGGTATCACATAGTAGGGCTGTGTTGTCTTGTGAAACTCTTGTTTCAGAGGGTGTGTGTGTGTGTTGCCTCATGGTGTAAAATATTTTTCTCATTGAAGGAGGCCCTAATAGAGTGAGCAGCTGATAATAAAAGATGAAATAATTTTTGCCATATCATAAGGCTTCAAAAAATGAAATACATTACTTTCCCCCCACCAACTTATTTTATGAGCAAGATTTCTTAGCACTATTGCTACAAAAAATGAAAAATGAAATAGAATTGATGCTAAATCTTGTCTCATTTCAATAATAAGTCATATGCACCCTCAGATTCATGAACAAATAGAAAAAAATCCCCATCCATCTCATTAAGAGATACATTTCAAGTAAACTTTTATTTTTTATGTTTAATAATTATCAATATTCATACTGTATGTTTTGATTTTACATGTGCTAATTATAATGGAAATTAGATTTCAATGCAAAAGAAAGCTTTGAACACTTAAAGCTTTAAGGTAACAAGAAAAAAATTAATTTCAATAGCCATACATATTTTGTTGCTGCAAAGAACATGGGATAATCAATAAAAGAGCTTTTAAACATGTTGCATTAGGATAAAGTCCTACGGAAAAAATGTGATAGGAACTGGGGTTCAAGGAATAAAAATACAGTAAAGCTCTGACCATTAGGGAAGAATTTTTGTATGTATTTTTCAATGGATGGTGGTGTGTATAAAAGATACCTTCTTTGAAATCTACATGACATTGGATGCATATGGAAGAGTGAAATAATTGTTTTACTAAAAATGTGTTTCTAACTTGCTAAATGTCATATACTTTCCAACCTAGAAACATGAAAAACTTTAAGAATCAAATTAATATAAGAGAGGGTGCATACTGCATCACAATTCTTTTAGGAGGAATAAAAGCAAAAAAACAAAAAAACAAAGAGTTGAAGATCAACAAAGTATTTTACCCTGATCAGGGATCTCTGAATGAAGCAAGGGAGATCCAGGACCCTAGTTAGGGTTTGCTTAAGTGAAGTAGCACTAGAGGAAAGATGAGCTTTTTTCTTAAAATGCCTGCATTATAGCATAAACCTTGAAGGTAGGGTTTTTAGCACCTTCTTTAATGTCTGGGCAACTGTTCATATTAAATATAATGCAAAGTGAACTGATGAACTGATTTCAAAAGCATAGAGGAAAAAATATGACGCAGAATGGCTAGAGAGTCCAGAGAGCGAGTAGCGGGAGACTGCAGCTTTTGAAAAGCCAGGTTGCAGATGCAAAACTATGAGTAATCTGTCTAAGGAAGGGCAGGAAAACGGCTGAGGAAAAGAGCACAGTGGCCCTGAGAGACGGGGAGGGCCCAGGAACCAAGCCCACAGGTTGAGAACTGGCCTGTAAAGAATCTCCAACAGACACAGAGCAAGTACTAGGAATGGAAGGACCAAATCAACCTGGAGGCCTGCGTAAGGCATGAGGATGAGGATGGAATGAGCTGAGTCTTACAGTAATACTTCAAGCCAACAAAAAGGCCCAAGAGACAGAGTTGCAGCTTTAGCAAGTGGAGGAAGGAGGCAGCATGGCTTTTATTGTTCCTTTCAAGAGAAATTATTTTCACCCTAAGAAGGAAAGGCAAAGGGCACAGGGGGAAACAGCCCAAGGGAAGGATGCTGGTAGTGAAAAGATAACTGAATTCAGCCTGTAGACCCAGACAAAGCATTTGCTGAAAGAACTTACTGATGGGACTTTGCTCTTGGTATCTTTTCTCCATTGGGGAAACAGAAGGGAATGAGGAAAGCTGGAGTTGAGAAAACAATGAATTTCAAAAAGGGGGCAGGGTGGGGGACTCCTGAGAATTATAACCTGTTTAACCTGATGTTCCTCTCCAGGCCTTTTGACAGGCAAATTGAGAGTAACCTGCCTGGCTTCTCTAAGGCCAACACATGTAGAACTACATTTTTTAAAAACCTTAGTGACTGTCATTATGATGATAAAGAAGATAATACTATGTAGAGCTTAATCTTTATTTCAGAGCTGCTAGTGTTGCCAGTAATTTATGAACTGTATAGTCAGAGAAAACGGAAATTGTTTAAACCACTGGAAATGTAAATCAAGTAATAGTAATTATTTTAATGGAATAGACGAAGAAGCCAACCTAGGAACAGGGAGGTAAATCAGCAATTCACAACAGCAGGAAGCTGACACCACTCTGGACTGGAGGGAAAACAGGAAGGCAGGGTTAACTGAGCCCAGGGCAGAGTCACATGACAGACACTGGCTCCCCAGTGGGCCTGTCCAGTGGTGGCTGGAGCCAGGGATGAGAGGCAGCTGTAACTGGAGAGTCCATTGTAGCACACAGAATATGGGAGAAATACCCTAACTTTTCTCTCTTTCTCCTGCATTCTTCCCACCACACTCCTATTGGCGGTCAAGAACCTGGAATACGCAGCTGGCAAAGTCAGCCTTCCTGTAGTAACGAGCTAAGTAAAATTGAGGAATGGATCTGAGCACAAACAGGACCAGGACCCACACAGGACACAAGTTGTTCATAAAGTAGTAAAATGTAGGTTGAATAATGTGTAATTAACTGCAACTATAATAGACTGAACAACTAGGAGTTGTTGACACAGGGCCAACAAATGGTGATTGGTAGTCTTATATTACCTGGAGATAATCTCCAATTGCCAAGGGGTCTTGTCAAGCCAGCTAAGATGGACAGTAGTTCATTCATTTAACAAAATTGATCTTATGACCTTAGGCTGTGTTAAAACCCTGTTTGGGGCCTTAAGTGTGCTTAGTGCATAGGAGTTAATTAGTCACACAGTACTCTGTACTGTTTAGCTAATATCTGGAATATAGGTTATGCTGCATTGGGAAAAATAAAGTGAATACAAAGACTGGTAACTAGAACTGGGTTTGGCAATAATGTCCTATGACAATGAATGAAAGTAGACATGATTTGACTTTCAGTTAAGATGGCAACATAAGTAAACACGGCTCAACACTTCATACAACCACATGAAAATTATAACTAAACTATAGAACAACCATCACTCAGAACCATCAGAAATCGAGCTGAGTGGAAATCTGACAACTATGTAATTAAAGAAACCACATCCATACAGACTAGTTGGAGGGGCACAGATGTGGAACAGGCTGGTCCCACATCCACCTGTGGTGGATAAAAATTCAGGAGGGATATCTTAGGGGTGGGGAGTGTCCCAGCCCCACACCAGGCTCCCCAGCCCAGGGTTCCAGTGCCAGCAAGGTAAGTCCCTATAACTTCTGGCTATAAAAACCAGCTGGGATTGAGTTGGTGGAAGAAGCTTCTGAAGTCCCAAGCAGTATCTCTTAAAGAACCCACACACAGACTTACTCAGACTCCCTCCCTCTGAGCTCCAGCACAAGTGTAGCAAATTGAAAGGCACTAGTGGCATATAGGGAGCAACTGAAATGTCTGGCATCAAGGTGAGGACTGGGAGACAGCTTTCTCCCAGACAGAAAGATGGGCAGAGGCTATTGTCCATTTTTCTGAACCCTCCTCCACCCACAGAGCCACAGAGCTGGCAGGTGGGTGCCATATCTGAGATCCATTAAAATGGCTAAAACTGTTTGCACTAGCCTGGAAATCCCCTGATATTTCATTCCACCCAACTTATGGGCCTAACCAAGCTGTTAACAGTGACTTTTCTATACGAAAGCCTGGCCTGGGCTCATGCTTCACAACTTCCTAAATTCTTTCAAACAAGCAACAGCCAGCCTCAGAGAGGCCCTAGCCCCTATACTTCCTGCTAACTGGCCCCAGACTTGGCACTAGCAACAGCCAGTTTCGATTCATAGCATGGCTTCACCTGAGAATCTCCAAACCCAGCACAAGTAGCAGCCATCTGATTACTTTATAGCTCATGCAGCGTGGCTTCAGGCAGAACACAGGTGAGGGCTGAACTTGGTCTTCACCACCCAAGAACCCAAGAGCCTGTGTACTCACTGGACATCTACAGACCACACTGGAATACCACCACCCTAATCCTGCAAAGCTGATCACAGAGAGTGGAGATTGGTAGTCAGTGGACACAGCCAGTCCTTGCAGCTGACTGACCTGGTTCAATCCTTCCCATTGTGCCAACAGCAATCAAGGCTCAACACAAGAGGAAGGTGTGCTCAGCCCACATGAAGGGCGCATTTCAAGTATCCAGCTTGGGTGATAGGGGACACTGCTACTGGACCCGACAGGACACCGACTACATTAGGCCACTCTACCAAGACACAGAGTCAAAGCATCTCTACCTAATACATAGAAACAAACACAGGGAGGCTGCTGAAATGAGGTGACAAAGAAACAAGGCACAAATAACAGATCAACACTCCAGAAAAGGAATTAAATGAAATGGAGATAATCAATCAGGTACAGAGTTCAAAATGCTGGTCATAAGGATGCTCGAGGAACCTAGTGAGGACCTCAGCAGTATAAAAAAGTTCCAGTGAGAAACGAAGGATATACTAATTGAAATAAAGAACAAGGAAACAATAGAAGAGTGGTTAAAGGCAACAAATCAATAATATGGAACATAAGCAAGCAAAAAATCAATCAGAATAAGAAGAAAAAAGAATTAAAAATAAAATGAGGATAGTGTAAGCAGCCTCTGGGACAACTTCAAGTATTTTGACATTCACATCATAGGGGTGCCATAGGGAGAAGAGAAAGAGTAAGAAATTGGAACTCTATTTGGAAAAATAATGAAAGAAAACTTCCCTAATTTGGTGAAGGAAATAGACATGCAAGTCCAGGAAGCACAGAGAGTCCTACACAAGATGGATGCAAAAAGGCCCACTCCAAAACACATCATAATCAAAATGCCAAAGGTTTAAGATAAAGAGAGAGTCTTAAAAGCAGCAAGAGAAAGCAGTTAGTTGTCTTCAGGGGAGTTCCTATAACATTGTCAGCTGATTTCTCAAAAGAAATTTTGCATACTAGAAGGAATTAGCAAGAAATATTCAAAAATATGAAAAGCAGGGACCTACAATCAAGATTGTTCTACCAAGCAAAATTATCATTTAAAATTGAAGGGCAGATAGAGAGTTTCCCAAATAAGAAAAAACTAAAGGAGTTCATCATCATGAAACAATTATTGTATGAAATGTTAAAGGGACTTATTTATGAAAAAGATGAAGATCATAACTATGAAAGATAAAATGGCAAAAAATGCAAATCTATCAACAAATGAATCTGAAAAACAAACTAAGCAAATAAAAAGAACAGACAGAATCATGGATACAGAGAGCATTTTGATGGTTGCCAGAAGGGAAAGAAATGTGAAGGAATGGGTGAAGAGGTAAGGGGATTAAGAAGTACAAATAGGTAGTTACAGAATAGCCATGGGGATGTAAAGTACAGTATAGGAAATGGAGTAGCCAAAGAACTTAGACCCATGACCCATGGACATGACCAATGGTGTAGGGATTGCCTGAGGGAGTAGGGAGTTATGGTTGGAGGGGCGCAAATGGAGAAAAACTGATACAACTGTAATAGCACAGTCAATGAAATATAATTAAAAATAGTTCTGGCTAATAATCTACAAGAGGAAAAAGTTCACAATAATTTTGTCTTTTGCCGATAATTTTCTCATTTGTTTGTTTTTTGATTAGGTTCCACTTATAGGTACAATCATATGGTATTTGTCTTTCACCACCTGGCTTATTTTACTTAGCAAAATACTCTCCAGTCCCATCCATGCTGTTGCAGAGGGTAGAAGTTCCTTCTTTCTTTCCTCTGTGTAGTATTCCATTGTGTAAATGTACCACAGTTTTTTGATCCACTCATTTACTGATGGGTACTTAGGCTATTTCCAGCACTTGGCTATTGTAAATTGTGCTGCTATGAACATTGGAGTACATACGGTAGGTTCTTTTGAATTGATGATTCAAGATTCTTAGGATATAGTCCCAGCAGTGGGATTGCTGGATCAAAAGGCAGTCCCATCTTTAGTTTTTTGAGGAAACTCCATACTGATTTCCACAGTGGCTGCACCAGTCTACATCCCTACTAACAGGGCACTAGGGTTCTCTTTTCTCTACAACCTCACCAGCACTTGTTTGTTGATTTATTAATGATGGCCATTCTGACTGGTGTGAAGTGCTATCTCATTGTGGCTTTAATTTGCATCTTTCTAATGGCTAGTGATATTGACACATTTTTCATGTGTCTATGGGCCTTCTGTTTAATGACTAAACAGCTAGTTACTTCAAAGAATTGCAAGTAAACCTTCAAATATGATATCTTCCCGAAGGAGAGGCCATGTGCAGAAATTTTCAGAACATCCCATGTTTCTTACAGCTTTGTTTTACTTCATCTCAATCAAAGCTGCCTAAACAATCATATATTTCTTTTCTTTTTTTTTTTTAAAGATTTTATTTATTTATTTTCAGAGAGAGGAGAAGGGAGGGAGAAAGAGCAATGTATGGTTGCCTCTTACATGGCCCTCATTGGGGACCTGGCCTGCAACCCAGGCATGTGCCCCAACTGGGAATCGAACCGGGACCCTCTGGTTGCCAGCCTGCGCTCAATCCACTGAGCTACACCAGCCAGGCCACAATCATATATTTCTAATTGGCCTTTCTTTCATTTGGTGATTTCCCCTGATAATACAAAATCAACAGTTTTATAACTGCCCCCTTTAATGTCTGAATTAACTATCAAGTCAGACACAGAAAGACGAAAACCATATCATCTCATTTATATGTGGAGTCTAAAAGCCAGCTAACCAGCCAGCCAACCAACCAACCACCACCCCCTACCTCATGTATACAGAGAACAAATTGATGGTTGCTGGAGGTGTGAAATGGGAAAAGGGGGGTCAAAAGATACAAACTGCCAGTTATAAAATAAGTTATGGGGATGTAATGTAAAGCATGGTGACTATAGTTAATAATAGTGTATTACATACCTGGAAGTTGCTAAGAGAGTAAATCATCATAATCTCATCACAAGAAAAAAAATGTAACTGATGATATTAACTAGACTTGTTATGGTGACCATTTCACAATATATAGAAATATCAAATCATTTTGTTGTATACCTGAAACTAATATAATATTGTGGATCTGTTATATCTCAATGAAAAATAAAGATATTATTTCAAAAAAGAAAAGAAAGTAGACATGTTTTATCTAAGGGTGAAAGACTATATGGAGTCTCACCAATTATTCTCAGATACCTGAAGGGTTGCCTTCTCATATGGATGAGATAATAATAATTACTAATGTTAATTGAGTATTTACTATGTTTTAGGCATATAACTCATTTAATCATTCTAACATTCCTGTTAAGGATAAATATTATTGTACCTATATTATAAATGAAAAACCTGAAAGCCCAGGAGGTCATGTAACCAGCCCATGCCTTCCAGACTATGAAGCCAATGTTCTCAACAACTATGTTTACCATATGTTGTTTTCTAAACCAGACAAGAACCCATGGTTGAAGCTACCATGAGGCAAAGTTTGACTTGGTGTAAGGATGACTTTTCCAATTGAAGTTAACTTTTTATTGTCTAATCGTGGCAAAGACTACTTCTGGAATTAGAACCTTCCATTCATAGAGGTGTTAATGAAAAGTTAGTTATCTAGCAAGTTACTAATATTAGAAAAGAAATATTATTAAAGATAAAAAGGGATATTTCATAATGATAAAAAAGTCAATTCAACAGAAAGACATAACAATCCTAAATGTATGTACATCTAACAACACAGCTTCAAAATATATAAAACAGAAGTTGACAGGCCTAGTAGGAGAAATAACGAAGCCACAATCATATTTGGAGACTTCAACTCATCTCTATTATAATTGATTGAACAAACAAAAAAGAAAATACAAGAGAAGAGCAACACAGCTGTCTTGACCTAATTGACATACATAGAACTTATACCAACAACTGCAGAATATACACTATTTCCAAGTGCATGTGAAACAATCATCAAGGTATGTATCCAGCAAAATTGCTAAAAAAGATATTTCTCATTAAGCAGGAAGTTGGGCTAGTTGAATTTCCAAACCACTCCCACCTCTGAAATTCTAAAATTTACTCATCTTTTCCTAAGAATAATACCCTCAATCCAGCTTCCCCATTGTGTGTTGCTGATAATGATTCCATTTCAGCCACTTCCCAAATACAAAAGAGCCTGTGGAGGTGACTTTAGGTTGTATAAATATAGACATGGTCTCCTGTCCCTACCCCAAAACTTGTTGATTTTTTTACTTGAACACCTCTCCCATCTGCTTTCTCATTTATATATCCCCAAGTCCAAGCCTTAGCCCAGCTCCTGATTCCTGACCCTCCTATCTCTGAAATCACCTTTCAACTTGGCCATGAAGATCAACTTCTTATCCCAAGCTACCCTGTGGGAGCAGAACAGAGCTTCACTCACATAACACAACTCCTAGGAATCTACTTATTCTCCTCTATCTCCCTCTAAGACCCACAGCTTCAGAAATAACCTACAATATAACAGAATAAATGACTATTATACCAAGCAGGGAAAGTATAGATAAATAATAAAAGATAAAATGAGTACTCAGAATGCATGACTGAGATTGTCCAATTGCTAGAGATAGACCAAATTTGGCTCCAAGGAGACTGGTGAGTCTGGCTAGCTCCAGTTCTTCAGTAGGCTGGTTCAGAGCCTGATTCTCTTATGTGCTAGCTCTGGGTACTCCTAAGCCCCCAGGAAAACATACCCTTCTACATTGTTCCATCCCCAGACTTTTGCAGTTACATTGAGAATCATCCTCTGATGACGGTTCCAATGCAGAATTCAGGAGGGATGAGTTCAAGTCTCCCTCTCCCCATGTACCCTAGTCCAACTGTCTTCTTATTTACAAAATGGGAATATGAATTTTACCTCTCATAGGGTCCTTGCATAGTTTAAATGACATAATGTATGTTGAGGGGAGGCAGTCAGGTTTTAGAGCCAGTCACCCCTGCTCCTCTCCAAGTTCTAGACTAAAGGAGTTATATATACACAAGAATCAATATCAAATGGGAAATGAACTCCAATTTTTACATTAATAGCTGGATGAACACCTGATTGTCTCCTTTCCTTGCTCCCACTTTTGGGGCTTCTCTGGTAATTACACTGGAGAACATGACTTAGAATAGGGGCCTCTTGTTTCTTGTTCCTTCATCTTAACCTAGGAGTCCAGGTTTGCAGATCAGACCTTGAGGTCACCCATCCACCCAGCCTCATGGATAAGAAGATCTGCCCCACCTACTATTCTCCAGCAGGAGCTGGAATACTGTGACCTGGGAAGATGTCAGAGAGTTTTGAGGCAGGCAGGCAGGCCAGGAGACCCAGCTGCGTATTCTTTGCCATATTGAGACAAGAACTTCGACAGAGGGCCACAGGTTTTTAGCAGCATTTGAAGATGCAGTCACCCTGGTCTCCAGTGACACAGGTGTGACCCGGTGAGTGTCTTTGGCTATATACAACTAGTCAAATTAGCCACTCGTAGTATAGGGGGACACAGAGGAGGTGCTCAATGGGCAGGAACTGGAGAGGAGCATGAACATTCCTTCCTCTGCAGAATGTAAAAGCATAGGGCATGGCGCTCAGAACCTAGAACACTTAGTAAGTGATACATGTTTTATTTTTGTCCACATAGCTGTTATCACTGTTTTCATGTAAGCTTGCTTCTCGAAGTTTGTGCCTATTTATACTCCTCCCAACAATTTGAGGAAGAATGTTTCATTACACATGTGCCATCTATCTATCGATCTGTACTTCAAAGATTGTGTTGAAATTCTGTTTCTTTAGGAAGTATTTTCTGCTTAATAAAAGCTAGTGCTCATTCCCTCTTCCCTTCTCCAAAAATCAACAGGTTATTTTCCACACTTCCTGGTCTCTGCACATGTTAATACATATTTATTTTTAGCTATCATCTAAGAGAACTGGACAATTTGCCTTTGTGTCCTTGCTCTCGTCAGCTGTGTCTATTTTAGATCTGTTTTCTAGAGGGCAGGGAGCCATATTGGCTTAATTCACTCAGCACACACTGCACAGAACTGTGTGTGTGTGTGTATGTTGGAGAGAAATTAATAAATATACCCAATTTCTGACTATTTACACACATAATCTAGGTCTTTACTTTTCTTCCTCCTAATCTCAAAGAGAACAGAAGCAAGGGAGAAGTGGAAAGAAAATTTTCTCCTGAAGATATAAGGAAAAAACTCTAAAGTGAGATATGGGGTTAGCTAGTAATTGTACTTACGAATCCTTTAGTTTTCAATTGTGAGATAATGTGCAGTAATGTAGGAGGGCACAGAATATGGTGGAATAGAGTACTGTTGTGATCAGAGATCAAACTTCCATCGTGCAGACGTTGACTCCACTAGTTACCAGCCCTGCCTCTTCAGTTACCTCCAACAAAAATTGGGAATATCAACGATGCCATTTTTGTTGTAAGAATTAAATAATCCAATGTGTGTAGAATAGCATAACATCTGAGACAAAAGAAATGTTTTTTAAAAATTAAAACCATTATTATGTAATATTGATAATGATCATTTTATTTCATACGGCGTTGGGGACAGAGCTCTACAGGAATCAGAAAAGAAAGATGTTTATTTTTTTTCTTCTATTGTCCAGCTTCCTACAAGAAAATAAACACTCACGTGGTTCAGGTCCCAAGGACAGATGAGGTAGAGCTCACCTGCCAGGCTAAAGGTTATCCCCTGGCAGAAGTATCCTGGCCAAATATCAATGTTTCTGCCAACACAAGCCACATGGAGACTTCTGACGGCCTCTACCAGGTGACGAGTGTTCTGCGCCTAAAGCTACTCGCCGGCAGAAACTTCTCCTGTGAGTTCTGGAATGCTAATGTGAAGGAGCTTACATCAGCCGTCATTGTCCTTCCAGGTAAGAGCTGTCCGCCCTTCCTGACTCCGTCAGTCAGGGTTCAGGTGAGAAACAAATGGCACACTCAGAATGAGTAATCTGAGGAGAACGTAATGAAGGGACTATTTATGAAGTTGTGATCAGGATTTAGAGAAACTACTGCAGATAGTGACAGACCCTGGGGCTTCTACGATTACCACTATTGGAGAGGTGACTAAAACCTGGAGAAGGGAGCTTTGGGGAGAGCACCTCTTGACAGGAACTGTGGCCTCCAGTGGGAGGGTGTTGCTGCTCACAGCAACTGAAAAAGGTGGGAGCTGGTGAATGAATACCCCGACCTCACTCTCCTTCCACCCTCTGATCTCCTGCTGATGCCCCCCATTGGCTGAACCCAGCTGGAAGTTAGAGAACAAAGGAGTCCGCTGATATGGTCCATAAAGATCAACCTCTCAGAGCTGATATGGTCCATAAAGATCAACCTCTCAGAGCTCAGAACAGAGTGTTGAAGTGCACATAATGGATCAGAAGAGGAAACAGAAAATACCCAGCTCAAAATCTCATCACTTGACTCAGGCACAGTGTCCTGTCAGCAGGGTGGATATCACTTTGCTGGCATGGCCGGGGGTCTTACAGGAAAACGAAACTCTTAAAAATCCTGCAGAGCTTTCACTGGCTATGCTGACTCCTATGCTTTTGAACTTCCTACACTAGCAAAATTTCAGATTTTGGAAGTCTGACCATTTTTTCTATACCAAGCTAGAACATTTATTTGCCCAACAAGAGCAACTAACTTCTAGTATCATAACCATTTCATTTTATCGCCAAGTGTAAGTTTCCTATTGCTCCTGTAAAAAAAATTACCACAAACTTTGTGGGCTTAGGATGGCACAAATCTATTAATCCACACTTCTGGGTGTCAGAATTCTGAAAAGGGCTTCACCAAGCTCAAATCAAAGGTGTCAAGAGGATAGCAGGGACTCTAAGGGAGAATTCATTTTCTTGGTTTTTCCAGCTTCTAGTGGCCACATGTACTCCCTGGCTCGTGGCTGCTCCCCCTACTTTCAAAGCCAGCAAATGCATTACTCAGACCTCTGCTTCTGTCATCGCATCTCTGACGTCTTGCCTCCCTTTTCCACCTCATAGGGACCTTTGTGACTGCAGTAGGTGCTGGCCCCTACCTCAACTCAATAATTCAGGATACTTTACCCATTCCGAGTTACTTAATATAATCACATCTGCAAAATCCTTTTGCACTACAGGGTGACATAATCACAGGTCTCAGGAATTAGAACATGGATGTCTTTGACAGGAACCATTATTCTACCATACAAAGACTATCACCTCAGAATAAAGAGAAGTCCCTAGTATTGAATAATTTGAGTTTACAGAACATTCACTATGCTGTCATTATATTTTTTCTTTGTCTTAGTTAGACAAAACAGAGCCTATGAAAAGGACTTGTTGGCATGCAAGTATTTAGCTAGTGATTCCAAGGAGTAGAAATGAGATGTTTAGGAGGGAAAAAGGAAAAGCAAATATAAGGCTACATTATCAAAGTTGATGTGGGCAATAAGAGCTTAAATATGCAAGGACTCCCTGGAAAAGTGTAGGCCAATACTTTAGGTGAAATATGGTTTTCTAGAAGAACACTTCTATAAGGATCTCCACAAAGAAATACAGGCCTGGGTAACATGAACTTGGAAATGACTAGAATCTGCCCTTTGGATCACTGATTACATCAGTGTTTTCTTCATGATAGAGAAGTGGAAGGGCAGACTGGTAATTTCTCTGGAAGCCTTGAGGCTATGAGAAGTTAAAAATGAAGTAAGATGACCCCTATCTGACTGGGAGTCAACAAAGCTGACTGAATAGTCAACAGTTGTGGGAGGGGCCTGTGGAGTCAGTATGAAAGCTTGGGATTTTTTTTTTTTTTTAAGATTTTATTTATTTATTTTTAGACAGAAGGGAAGGGAGGGAGAAAGAGAGGGAGAGAAACATCAATGTATGGTTGCCTCTCACGTGGCCCCCACTGGGGCCCTGGCCTGCAACCCAGGCATGTGCCCTGATTGGGAATTGAACTGGCGATCCTTTGGTTCGCAGCCCGTGCTCAATCCACTGAGCTACACCAGCCAGGGCTAAAGCTTGGGATATTGCTCATGAATGCAACCAGCAGGGAGATGGAGAAATCTTCGTGCAATTAGAAATTCTCAGCCTTGTTTTACCCATCCTTCCCAGCCCGACTATCCCCTGATGATCCTCTGCTGTAGTCAGCTCCCCTCCTCATCACGTCCCCTCTGAACTTGCTTGACCCTCTCCCAACTCCATGACATCATTGCTCAGGCACTTTCTGCCACATAAAATATCATTGTTCACCAGCTCAAGCCCACCCTCTCTCCAGGGCAGCTCAGGTAACTCCAGGATACAAGCAGTCTTCCCTCATCTCGCCTCCTAAGACCAATTGTACCACTTCTTTATTTGCCTGTGACTATACTTATCTTTTTCTTTCATTGCTATTTTATTTTCCAAGTATTTTAATGTTCACACGAGTCTTCTTTCTACTCAGACTAAAGCAAAAGCAGAGTGCTCTGCTCATAGTAAGTGCTCAATAAATGTCAGATTAAGGGGTTGAATGTTTAGTCTTAGATGATCCCAGACCCAATACCCGCTGTGGACAGTCATGTCCAAACAGGCAAATGATGCCCTAGCTTGTGGTACAAATACAAAAGTCACACATCCTCCCACACACAGGTTCCTGGCTTCTATTTCTCAAAAGCATTTTGTTGTCTTATGACTGTTCCTTTTCTATTATTTCTCATAAGTTGAGCAGCTCATTCCTGATTTCTCTGACCCACCACAAGCTTCTCCAGAAGTCAGTGAATCAAACAAATACAGCAATGAAATTCTGGGCATGGGAGGTGCTCCCAGAACTCTAAGATGATGACTGAACATCCTAACTTTCAATCAGAAATTAAGGAGCAGTGAGATGATTTTCCTTTTGAAAGAATTTCTTGTACTCAGTCAGTTGTTGCATTGTCATAGGAAATATAGTGGGACTAGAGCACAGCTTCTTACAGGGCTGCCAAGGAAGCCCTTCCAAGAGGCCTGGCAGTGACTCTGGCAGTGGTCAGGTGCATGGGCTCAAGTCAGATGGACTTTTATTTCAAATCTTCTCTGCTACCTACTAGCTTTAAGAACTTGAGCCGCCCTAGAACTGTCTCCTGTCTCGTTTGTGGAGTGGGGTAAATGATGGTAGCTATCTTGTAGGGTTACGGTGAAGATTAAATGAAATACACTTATAAAGTGCTTAGCACTGAGAAAGGATGGAAACAGGAAAAAAGAATATAGCGCCTTTAGCAAGAGGCATGCCTTCCTCGTGAGTGGTAGGACTGGGTAAGGATAAAACAAGTAGCTTTCCCATTACAGCAGCATATCATTGTTAAGTAGCATGCAAATATTAGAAAACAATTTAGAAGAATATGTATTAGGACACAGGCTAAGAGATCTCAACATACAGAGACTCTAACATGACAAAAGTATATTTCTCTCATCTAATATTCAGAGAGAAGGTGGTTCAGAGCAGGTAAGTGGCTATATTCCAGTCGCTCAGTGACTCAGGTTCTTTCTATCTTGCTCTGACATTTTCCAAGGGCTTAACCCTACTGAATTGCTAAAGCTGGGTCACTGAAACACCCATGTTTAAGCCTCAGAAAGGAAAAAGAAACATATTTGATGTTTTAAGGCCAAGAGTCAGAAGACCCATTCTCTTGGCCTGAAGTTAATTTACATGTCTGACCACACCTCACTACCGGGGAGGCTTAGAATGTAGTTTCTGAGAAACATTGTCCAGCTAACACGTAGCTAATGCTGGGGAAGCAAAGGCGAGTGGGTTTAAGGAATAAGCAGCAGTCTGCCACAAGGTAACCAATGACAAGGAAGATCAGGCTAGATGGTCAATTCAGTGCAACAAATGCTCACTGACACCATCCACATCGTTGGTGGTTGGCTTTATAGGGGATTCAGAGGTGATTTAGATAAAGTCTTTGCACTTCAAATACTTACAGTCTAAGCAGACTGATATCCCATTGGGTGTTCAACATTAGAAAGTCTTCAGGGATGAGTAGGCTTTCATATGTGGAAAGGACTCTGAGAGAACCTGGACAGGACAAGTGTCTGCATAAAGGCATTGAGGGACCTCTTCTGGCGTGGGAGCAGGGAGGGTCCCAGGACTCCTTGACGCCTGGCACCACCTGCAGCAAGTGCTTAAATAGCACTTCTCAGAAGTGAAGGAGCAGACTGTAATTGATATGGGTTATTCATCCAGAGATGGTAACTAGACTTACTGTGGAGATAGTTCACAATATATACAAATACTGAATCATTATGTTGTACACCTAAAGCAAATACAATGTTATATGTCAGATATACCTCAATAAACTTTTTCTTAAAGAAGTGTGTGTTATCCAATGTGTAGATAAGCCAGACTTCTTCCTCCTTTTTCTCCTTAGTGTTCACCACACTCTTTTGGATAGAGACAAATATCTGTTGGGCATGAGCTTTGAATCAGACAGATCTCGGTTTGCAATCCTGGCTTTGCCATTTACTTAGGAGTGATGGCCTTAGATACAGTGTTTAGCATCTTTGAGCTTTACTTTCTCAGCTCTGAGATGAGGGGCTCAGGTTAAATGATGCCTCCTCCCTTCTCAGCTAAAACTGTCTATGGGTCTCAGAAGGCACTGTGTTGGGGGAGGGGGAAGGCAGTTGGCAGGGCTGAGCCTTGCCTCCTGAGTGGTTTTGTCAGATGTTTCTAGGGCCAGGCTGTTATGTTTATTCTGTATAAGTTACTCCATGAGGTGAAAATCAGGCTTTTGGAAAAGGCACAGCTTTCCTTGGGTCCCCTTCCATCTCCCTGTCGTGAACCCCCTCCAGCCCTGTCCTCTGTCAGTCTGGGGCCCTCATTCTAACCTTTAGACATCCAGACCTCTCCTTTGCAGGGTTTTCCCCAGGCCCCAGAATTACTCTTCTCACCCACCTCTCTGCTGAGCTCACCTTTTCCTCAGTGCCAGGGCCTCGGTTAGCTGGGGCAAGGAAAAGGACTAGTTACTGTAATCACCATGACTGGGTTTTGTATATTAACACTATCTACAATATTTTATATATTTTTAAAGGGTCCTGTGAGTTCTTGAAATTGAATAAGTAATGATATAGATTCTAAGCACCATAAGTGCTTAGCAGAAAACTGGGGAGCAGTTTTGGGCTGGGAGACACCCCAACTGGAAAGAGAGGGTGATAGATAGATAGACAGATAGATAGATAGATAGATAGATAGATAGATAGATAGATAGATAGATGATAGACAGAAAGAATATGATAGATGTGTCAGAATGATGCAAAGCATGGAATCTGTAACTAAACAGCCTGAATTGCGTATCAGCTCTATCACTTACTGATAACTTTGGGGAAGTTTTCTAGGCCTCACTTTACCAGTAAATGGGGGTCATAGCAGAGCCTTCCTCGTGGGTGGTTTAGGAATAAATGAGCTAATACACACAGTGCCCCTAGGACAATACCTAACATGAAATACATGCTTGATGTCAGTTGGCCCTGTTGTTTATAACTCACTCAGAAGGCCAACTTGTTGGTTTACCTCTAAGCTACCATGTACTTGATTCTGCTGCTTTTCTTTCACCAGATGAGATGGAACCCAGTGTCCCTCCACCTTTGCTGTTTCATGTTTTCATCCCTTCCCTTATCATTGTTTTAATGGTCATAGCTACGATGATAATCCTAAGAAAACAACTCTGCCAAAAGCTTTATTCAAGAAAAGGTAAGTGACTTCTATTCATGGTAACCATATAGGCTGGGTGTCTGCCGTGTGAGGCTCTGCTTTGCACCACAGGCCCACGGCGTCCCAGCTTCACACTAAATCCACTCAGTGCTTATGAATTGCTTTGGGTTTGTTTTGATGACATTTTTTTCCCTCAGAAAAATATGGCTCTAATCTTCAGTGATCTAAAACCCTTACGTTAAATATTTTTTAAAGGAATGTTTTGTTCCTGTGGCAGAAATTGTTTGCTTTGTTCTTTCAGCTGAGAAGTGCCATTAGCCTCACAAGATCAATGTTATTTTGGCAATGTTGGACAGCTACGAGGTCGGAGTTCACTGGTGGGAGGTTGCCAGGATCCTTTATGATGATTCCTTAAGTTCTCTTCTCTTCTTTCCTCATTCTGGGCATGAGCTGGGCTATGCCCTCTCCCTACCCTCAGGAATCTGATTCTCCTAGTTGGGTAAGAAAAGGAGAAAAGTGTGTGAGGCCATTTGGGCGTGGGAAAGCATCTATCTGGTGGTGCCCTGAGGTCTTTCAGCAGCTTCTCACCCCTATTGCACCAATGGGAACAGAGCTTGCCTGCATCGTTTGAGTCCTGGCCCAAACATCAGCAGTCCTATCTGGTGCTTTCCTAAACTGTTGCTTTTTCAGCACCCAATGAGCTCCTCTCAAGATCAACATGGCTTTGTCTTTATTTTTCTATTTTTATTTTTTAAATCTTATTTTATTGATTATGCTCTTACAGTTCTCTTGACTTTACCTCCTTTGCACATTCTCAACCCAGCACACCTCACTTCTTCAGTTAATCCCCCCACCATTGTTCATGTCCATGAGTCATGAGTATAAGTTCTTTGGCTACTCCATTTCCTATACTGTACTTTACATCCCCATGGCTATTCAGTAACTACCTATTTTTACTTCTTAATCCCTTTACCTCCTCGCCCATTCCCCCACATGCCCCTCCCATCTGGCAACCATCAAAATGCTCTGTGTATCCACGATTCTGTCTCTGTTCTTGTTTGCTTAGTTTGGTTTTTAGATTCAATCGTTGACAGATACATATTTATTGCCATTTTATTGTCAATAGTTATGATCTTCATCTTTTTCTTAAATAAGTCCCTTTAACATTTCATATAATAATGGTTTGCTTGTGATGAACTCATTTAGTTTTTTCTTATCTGGGAAGCTCTTTATCTACCCTTTGATTCTAAATGATAACTTTGCTGGGTAGAACAATCTTAGCTATGGGTCCCTGCTTTCATGACTTTGAATATTTCTTGCCAATCTCCTCTACCCTGAGAAGTCAGCTGACAATTTTGTTGGAACTCCCCTGTAGGTAACTAACTGCTTTTCTCTTGCTGCTTTTCAGATTATCTCTTTATGTTTAACCTTTGGCATTTTGATTATGATGTGTCTTGGAGTGGGCCTGTTTGCATCCATCTTGTGGGGGACTCTGTGCTTCCTGGACTTGCATGTCTATTTCCTTCAACTTAGGGAAGTTTTCTTTCATTATTATTTTTTTTTTTTAAAGTTCTCTACAGGTGTGGGCATTTTCTTTTTTTTTTTCTTTAAAGATTTTATTTATTCATTTTTTTCTTTTTTAAAGATTTTATTTATTCATTTTCAGAGAGAGGAGAAGGGAGGGAGAAAGAACAATGTATGGTTGCCTCTCACATGGCCCTCACTGGGGACCTGGCCTGCAACCCAGGCATGTGCCCCGACTGGGAATCGAACCGGGACCCTCTGGTTCCCAGCCCGCGCTCAATCCACTGAGCTACACCAGCCGGGCTCATTATATTTTTTTTAACTATATTTTATTGATTATGCTGTTACAGTTGCCCCACTTTCTCCCCCTTCTTTCCCCCCACTCCCTTGCCCCCCCCTTTCCGCTCCCTTTAGTTTTGTCCATAGGTCATACACATAAGTCCTTCTGCTCCTGTACTTCCTATACTATTCTAACCTCCCCCTGTCTGTTGTCTACCTACCATTTATGCTACTTGTTCTGTGCCCCATTCCCACCCTCTCCCCCTACCACTCCCCTGTTGATATTCCTCCATACCTTATATAACTCCCTTCAACATTTCATACAATAAAGGCTGGGTGGTGATGAACTTCTTGAACTTGACCTTATCTGCGAAGCACTTAATCTGCCCTTCCATTCTAAATGAAATCTTTGCTGGATAGAGTATTCTTGGATGTAGGTCCTTGCCTTTTATGACTTGGAACACCTCTGTCCAGCCCCTTCTTGCCTGCAAA